>ML426346.1:27424-46344 GCA_005239525.1 Nicotiana knightiana | reverse complement strand
AGCCACGGCCCGTCTTCATTTCTTCTGCTCAAACAATACTGCCGAATATGAAGCTTGTATAATGGGCATGAACATGGCCATTGACATGGATGTAAAAGATTTGTTGATCATGAGGGACTCCGATTTGGTCATTAAGCAGGCTCAGGGAGAGTGCGAAACTCGAGATGTTAAGCTCCTTCCCTACAGACAACATGTGGAGGATCTTAGCAAGCGATTCAAAGCCGTCGAGTTCAGATATATTCCTCGGTGCCACAATGAGTTAGCCGATGTGCTGGCCACCCTAGCTGCAATGCTGCCATATCCGGGTAATGTTCACATAGACCCGTTGGAGATCCAAATCAAGGAAAAACATGGTTATTGCAACACGGTCGAAGTAGAACCCGACGTCCAACCATAGTATCATGATATTAAAAGATTCTTGAAGATAAAAGAATATCCAGAGCAGGCCAACGGAGACCAAAAGAGAACCATCTGAAGGCTCGCCAGCAGTTTCTTCCTAAGTGGTGCAATATTGTATAAAAGGACTCCCAATCTTACTCTATTAATATGCGTAGAAGCCAAAAGGATTATGAGCGAGGTGCATTCAGGAGTATGCGATCCCCACATGAATGGGTACGTCCTCGCAAAGAAAATCTTGAGGGCTGGATATTATTGGATGACCATGGAGAAAGATTGTTTCGGTTTCGTCCAGAAGTGCCATAAGTGTCAAATACATGGCGACTTAATCTATGCACCACCATCAGAACTGCATCCTATGTCAGCACCCTGGACGTTTGTTGCCTGGGGAATGGATGTCATCGCGCCAATCGAGCCAAGGGCCTCAAACGGGCACAGATTCATCTTGGTTGCTATCGACTATTTCACAAAATGGGTCGAGGCAGTCACGTTCAAAGTTGTCACTAAGAAAGTGGTGGTGGATTTCGTGCATTCTAATATCATTTGTCGTTTTGGTATCCCAAAAACTATTATTACCGACAATGCTGCGAATGTGAACAGTAACTTGATAAGGGAGGTGTGTGAATTGTTTCAAATCACACACCGCAACTCCACCCCTTACCGGCCCAAAGCTAATGGCACCGTTGAAGCAACAAACAAACACATCAAGAAAATTCTCAGGAAAATGATTCAAACAATCAGGCAATGGCACGAGAAGCTGCCTTTTGCTTTTTTGGGATATCGCACGACCGTACGCACAACGGTTAGGGCTACTTCTTACTTATTGGTTTATGGCACTGAGCCGTAATACCCGCAAAATTTGAAATTCCTTCCTTTCGGATTATTGTCGAAGCAGAAATTGAGGATGATAAATGGGTCAAAACACGACTGGAACAATTAACTCTGATTGATAAGAAAAGGATGGCCGCAGTGTGCCACGGGCAGTTGTACCAACAAATAATGGCCCACGCTTACAACAAGAAAGTGCGACCTAGGAACTTCGAAGTGGGGCTACTTGTCTTAAGACGTATCCTCCCGCACCACAAAGAGGCAAAAAGAAAATTCGCCCTGAATTGGAAAGGCCCGTACATCATAAGGAAAGTGCTACCAAAAGGAGCATTATACCTGGGAGACATCGAAGGAAATGACCCCGAAACGGCTGTCAATGCAGATGCAATCAAAAGGTACTATGTTTGATCTTCCATATAATGTTAAAAGTTCTCCGATTGAAGTGACGAAGGCTTTCATTCTCGCTACCCAAACACCATTAACTCTTTTGCAAACCCTTTGAGCCGGTTACCTTCCGTTGATTACCCTCTTTGGAACCTGAAAGTGTTGTTGAAAAAAAAACACAAAAGAAAAAAAAGCAACAGAAAAAAAAAGAGAGAAAAAAAAAAAGAAAATCAAATGAAAAAAAAAGAACAAAAAAAAAGAAGAGGAAAAACAAAACAAAACCCAAAGCCAAAACAAAAATGTTTCCCTGAACTACGTTCGACTTGATTCCGAAAGGATACGTAGGGAGCCTCTCCCTGGGGTTCAGTCACACCAAAAATAAAATTCCACATTTCCCCAAGAGTTTAAGCTGGGGTAGATGTTATAATATGTTTGGCGATAATTTCGCCAGAGAGATTCCAAAGTTGTAATTCAATACAAATTCTTTTTCACCAAAACCCTGTTCAAGTCCTTCCGATCAATTGCCAAAAATGTCTAAAGTTGGAGGATACAGTGTCGGATCTGGTGCAAGCAAATGAGAGAAATAAAATGAAAGAGTCTTGTTAGTGAAAACTCGCAAAGAGCACTATAAGGCGATGGTAAGCAGAGAAATTAAAAATGAGAGAGTCTTGTTTGTGAAAACTCGCAAAGAGCACTACAAGGCGATGGTGAGAAGAGAAATGAGAGAGGTTAGTTGGTGAAAACCTGCAAAGGGCACCACTGATCGAAAAGGATAATGGGTCACTGACATGGACACAGTCCGGGGCAAGGTTTCTCAATCTCGAGGTGATAGTTGTAATGAATTTTTGAGAGTCGGACGGTTTACATGGATCAGTCATCCAGTCCAAAAGGCATGTCATGTTCATTGAAGTCCGCATGCACTCCAGATAAGTCTTTCCTTCCTTTCCCCGAAATTCGTTTAAAATCATTATCCGTTCTGTCATTTATTGTTTCTCAATCCCTTTCGGTCTAACTCTGCTCCGAAACTAAGGCAAAGAAAGGATGGCAAAACTTATTTACAAGGATCTCATTTGACATGGGCTAATATGCAAAAGGCACCCAGCCTCGTCAGGGGCATCAAGTCGATCTCGATTGTCCATAGCGGCAGATGCTTCAAACTCAAAACCCTTTAAAGGAGAAAATCAAATTGAAATGCCTACAAAGAAAATTGAAGTGAAAGGTTGAGTCCCACGCAACACTCTCGGCAAAGTTTGAAAAGCCAAAATTCTCCAAATGCTTTAAAGTCAAATGGAAGGAAAAATCAGAAACAAAAAAGGCCGATGAGGCAAAATAAAGTTGGAAAGGTTAAGTCCCACGAGACTAACCGATGCAGCAAATCTGAGGAGCCTGAATCTTACCGATGCTCTGAAAACCCCAAAAAGAAAAGGAAGTTAAAGGCCTACAAAGACAGAATAAAGTAGAAATGATGGGTCCCACATGACCGGTCGCCATGATGAAATCTGGAAAGCCAAAGTCCCCGGGTTGGAAACGAAACCCAATCCCCAGCAAACAAGCAAACGGCTGAGATCTTCGTCAAAAAAGCTGAGATCAAGAAGTTTGAAATAATCAAGGCCGCAAAACCAACCATCATTCCAAACTAACAAATTGTTCTTTTTTTGAAAATAGGAAACATGTGCAAAAGCAACCATGCAAAAAGCAGGTGCGACAAAAAAGAAAGGGGTTGCGCAAGAGCTAGAAGGAGCTTTGCAGCATTAACTCCAAAGAAAGGGAAGTTTCCTCCAAAAATATTTTCCCGCATGCCTAAAATAAAAAAAATAAAAGAGAGAATGATTGAAGTTGAAAATTACTCAAAGTAGTATGGGGCCTCCAATCCCCAATTACACCTTTTCCCGACATGAGTGTACACACTCCCTAGTCGATGCCAATTAAGGGTATACATTCCCTAATTGATGTTTTGCTTTTCCAGTTAAGGGTACACATTCCCTAACTGATGCTTTTCTTTTCCAATTAAGGGTATACATTCCCTAATTGATGTTTTGCTTTTCCAGTTAAGGGTACACATTCCCTAACTGATGCTTTTCTTTTCCAATTAAGGGTATACATTCCCTAATTGATATTTTTCTTTTCCAGTTAAGGGTACACATTCCCTAACTGATGCTTTTCTTTTCCAATTAAGGGTATAATTTCCCTAATTGATGCTTCCTTTTCCAGTTAAGGGTATACATTCCTTAACTGATGTTTTGCTTTTCCAGTTAAGGGTATACATTCCCTAACTGATGTTTTGCTTTTCCAATTAAGGGTATACATTCCCTAATTGATGTTTTTCTTTTTCAGTTAAGGGTACACATTCCCTAGTCAAAATTGCGCCGGGCACCCTTTTTGGTCGCCCCCATTTAACCTATACCCACTTTTTTAAAAACTTTTAACTTGTACCCACTTTTTAAATAACTTTAGCTCCCCTTTCCCTCACTGAGCTGAAGTTCACCAGTTAAGCTGAAGTTCACCAGTTATAAAGACAAAACTTCAGCATACGGGGCTGAAGTTCCCTAGTTACAAAGACAAAACTTCAGCTCTAGAGCTGAAGTTCCCAAGTTATAAAGATAATNTGGAGGTGAAGTTCTTCCCCATTTACAAAGACAAAAACTTCAGCTCTAGAGCTGAAGTTGCCCATTTACTAGAGCTGAAGAGTTCGCAAGCTACTTCAGGTCCGTCTACTAGAATGCTGAAGTTTTGCGTGATTGTCTTTGCTACTTCAGCCCCGCATGCTGAAGTTATGCGCAAAAGCGGGTACATATGCAATTTTCTTTACAAAGCGGGTATAAGTTAAAACGTGGCACAAAAAGTGGGTACGGATGCAAAAGCCCCCATTCCCTAACTGATGCTTTTCTTTTCCAATTAAGGGTATACATTTCCTAATTGATGCTTCCTTTTCCAGTTAAGGGTATACATTCCCTAGCTGTTATTTTGCTTTTGTTAAGGGTATACATTCCCTAACTGATGTTTTGATTTTCCAATTAAGGGTATACGTTCCCCAATTGATGTTTTTCTTTTCCAGTTAAGGGTACACATTCCCTAACTGATGCTTTTCTTTTCCAATTAAGGGTATACATTTCCTAATTGATGCTTCCTTTTCCAGTTAAGGGTATACATTCCCTAACTGATGCATTTATTTTCCAATTAAGGGTATACATTCCCTAATTGATGTTTGCTTTTCTAGTTAAGGGTATACATTCCCTAACTGATGTTTTGCTTTTCCAATTAAGGGTATACATTCCCTTGTTGATGTTTTTCTTTTCCAGTTAAGGATATACATTCCCTAACTGATGTTTTGTTTTTCCAGTTAAGGGTATACATTCCCTAACTGATGTTTTGCTTTTCCAATTAAGGGTATACATTCCCTAATTGATGTTTTCCTTTTCCAGTTAAGGGTATACATTCCCTAACTGATGCTTTTCTTTTCCAATTTAGGGTATACACTCCCTAATTGATGCTTCCTTTTCCAGTCAAAGGTATACATTCCCTAACTGATGCTTTTCTTTTCCAATTTAGGGTATACATTCCCTAATTGATGCTTTCTTTTCCAATTAAGGGTATACATTCCCTAATTGATTTCCTTTCCAACATAGGGTATACAATCCCTAGTTAATTCTATTTTTTGCAACATAGGGTCTCCAACCCCTAATTGAGCTTGCTTTGGATATAGGGTATCCACTCCCTAGTCTAAAATAACTCCGGGTGCACTGCTCCCGACTTTTTGTCATTTTCAATAATAAAGTAGTGTAGAGTTCCTTACAATAACTCATGAAATTTTCCTAGTGAAAACTGGGGTAGAAAATTTCATTTGTTTGTTTTTGATTTTGCGCATATTGTAATTTAGGACAATGGATTCAAGACGACCAAAAGAAGACGTCTTAGTTCAGAATAAAAGAAAAGAAAAAGGAAAAGAGTTGAACCCCAAAGTACAGAAGCGGAAAAGATGGGGACTGCTCGAGATAGATTGAAGTCACAAGCTATGCATGTCCATTCTTGATCCGAAAGGCTGAAGAAGATTGAACCGGCACCTATGACTAACAAGCATCAAAATGCAGATCGGAGTCTGTATAAAGAAGCAACCAAGACTCAAGATCAGTTTTCAGAGGACTCATAGATAGGAATCTTGTAACTCGTAGTTGATAGGTTTAGTTTAGTCTTTTCCATTGTTGATTTTGGTGTAATAAGGAGCTCAGCAAGCAGTAAGCAGTAGCAACAGTAGTGAAATCACAGTTACCCGGTAGTCCCAGCTACCCAAAACCTCCAGAACTACACTGACCTGATTCCTTTATAGCCAAGGATATGTAGGCAACCCTCGAAGTAGGGTTCGATCAAACCTTTCAAAAACGCTTCACAATGGAACATATGAATAGGTAAAGTCGTTTATGGCTGCTCACTTTGTCTTTGCCCAAAAACTCTTCGTGTTTCCGAGCAAAGAGGGGCAGCTATGAACACATGATTTTTACTTATCGTATAATCCTACAAAATCTCAATAAAATAATTGGTTTTATGGGTTTTCGTTAAAGTTTGATCCTATTTTGTGAATCTATGTGGCCGTAATTCGCCTTTTAACGTATAAATAATTTAATATGACTTAATTAGTTGTATGACCTTATTTAAATGACAGCGAAATGTAAATTACCTGATATAAGAATAGGTTAATGTTTAACTTCTTGGTCTAATTATTTTTTCTTTAACAAAATTATGAAATTGAACTAGGAACAAATTAAATGGTGTGATTTTTAATTAATTAAACAAATACTAGGATTAGAACTAATTATTACATTTTAGTTTTAACTTAGGATAATTTAATTAGTTAAGTTTGATGTTGTTAAAATGAATTAAATGGACCTGGGCCAAAATTGTCCAGACCCAAGCTATTTTCACTCAATCCAGCCCAAATTAAACCCCCCACCCGGCCTGCCCCAGCATCCGTCTAAACGACCCCGTTTAAGTTATGAAATATCCCAGCCGTTGATCTCTTTTGATCTAACGGCTGGGAACCCCTCTCTCATCCCGCTATAAATATGTCCTAAAGCTACCTCATACCCCCTAATGCGAAGTGTTACACTCCCTCAGAGAACACCCCTCCCACTCTCTCGTCTCTCTCCCTAAACAAACCCTAGCCGCCCTCAAATGCTCACCCCCTCCTCCGGCCGTAAATAACCTACCGGCGGTGGACCACCTCCAAACCACCCCAACTTCTCATTGGACAATCCCCTTCCTCCCCTCAACCCCATCCCACCATTGATTTTTCCAAACAAACATCAAATTTCGAGTAATTTCAGATCTAAGAATCTGAAAACCCTAAAATGCTACAAAAGTCGACTTCGAACGATTCAACGGTTCGGACCTACATGCGTTAGTTGCTCTTGGAAAGAGAAATTGATTCATGTGGGTTTGACTCGTTTTCAAACCCTCCGGAGTCTGGCCAAGATTCGGCGATTCCATTTTTTTCGGCCAAAATCTCTTTAACGGGTATCACCTCGTCTCTTTACTGTCTCTCTATAGGAAATCGTGTTTAATTACTGTTCGTTTTATTTTTGTTTAGGATTAGTCTCTCTACTTTTTTCTATGTTGTCCTTATTTGTTTTTGTTCTTAAGCCAATAACCATGAATACTCCATCGTTGATGAAATACTGTTTTTTTGTTTTTAATTAATTGTTTGTTTTCCTAAATAATGTTTCGAGTTTTTTGATTATTTGATATAGTTTTATATCGTGCATGTGTGTGATTGTTTAATGCTTCCTGATTATTTTTCTTTTCTTTCGATTAATCTGGATTTTTTATTTTTCTTTGCTTTCGTGTATGTGTTGGTTAGGTTTAACACTTCTTGAAATGATAACCAGTTTTAGGGTTAGTTGCCCCTGTTAATCACTGATTTAGAGTTCTTTAGATATTAATCATAGTGTATAATTAATCATCAACTGAGTAGGAGTTTAGGGATTCACTTGAATTAGGTGATTCTTTAGTCTATCTCGGGTTTCGTTTTGAATCTCTATGACTGATTTTATTTGTCTAGATAATAATTTTTGAATTGTTTTATGTGGATCAAACTAAAACCTGATTTCTGTCTTCCTTTGTTTTGATTGTTGATTCTGCTTAGTGTTAAGTGAATATCAATTTAGGATTCCTTCTTAATTGTTACATGCCTAAGAGTTATTAGTCTTTTTTAGGATTAATACTTAGTTAGTTCTGAACCAGTGTAGGGTCGTGAATTAACTTAATTTAATCCTAAACTCAAGGTTACCCTAATTAGTGATAACCTTCTAAAAGACACTTTGCTTAATAGGTTAACCTAGATTGATATCCTCTTAAATAATTAACTAAGTCCTAAAAATTTTACCTAAGATAATTAGTTTAGGATTAATTAACTAAAACAAATCATTTAACCTAGGCTTAATAATTAGTTAAGTTTCTAATTTTAGGTAATTGAGTTGAATTAATTAAACTAAATCAGTTAACTTAGGTTAAGGAATTAAATTGATTGATTTACATTAAGTAACAAGCTAAACCTAGTTGACTAATAGGAACTTAATTGATTAACCTTTAACTAATTAACTTAACCCTAGTTAAGAACAACTAATAGTTGACTAAAGAACATAACTAGGGTTAGCTAACCAAAGTTTAAATAATAACCCAAGTGAGTTTAACCCTGATTACCCAATGGTAAATTCAGGGACTCCAAGGGGTACATTAGGTAATTCAGTTTAGGAAATCAGAGTTTTAAGGGTAAAAGGGTATTTTCTAAAGAGGAAGGTTCTAGAATGGGGGCAGCTGTCCCAAAGATAAGGTTGACAGCTGTCCTATGTACTATTTCAACCTTTTGGATGAGGAATATGCAAAAGCATATCCCATCCGTCAGCCTCCTATAAATAGACCCTCTTTGTACAGATTCTGGACCTTACTTTTTCACTCTCTCTGAGCTGCTGAAAACATCTTAAAGAATACAGAGAAAATCAGAGTATTTTCCATTTATAAACAAAAATTTCAAAAAAAAAAAAGTCTTAGTAGAAAAACAAAGAAAAATCTGATTTCCCTTGGAATCAAGTTCATAAATACATGGTCTAGTTCTCAGCTTCTGTTTCTTTTCCTTTAGACTCTGATTTTGGGAGTTTTAAGTATTCTTGCTCAAGATTTCTGGATCAATTCTTGCTGGGCTACTGGTTTTTCTTTGGGTTGTTGTTTGCTGCTGCTGAACCCTCTTTCTTTTAGCTGATTATTGTTCATACTTGACCTTTATTTGGTCAAGTCTCTTTTCTATCTTTTTCTCTTAAAAGGGTATGTAACAGCTCATCTCTTCTTAATGAAATTGTTGGACTAGAATCCTCATTTTCTACTCACTATATAAGACTGCTTTTCTTGATAAACGAAGTTACTTCTTCTGTTTTTATGTAGATGTGACTGTGTAGATGTTTACTGGCATGATAATGATTCTTTGGGTGTGATAGGTACTGTTTTGCTGTTGGTATTTCTTTGCTGGAATATTCTGTTTATTTCATGCTAGAGGTATATAAATGTAGTTGATAATCGTGGTTCTACTTTCTAAAAAAGGCTGCACTATAGTATAGAACCAGACCTTCTCTATGGTTAGGTTCTCTCTATAAGTATGCAGAAAATATGCTTTCAATTGAGTCTCTTTGGTTAATAAAGAGATTCAGCAAGAAAGTCTCTAGATAGGTTAGCATTAGCACTATGGTGGATGAATTTGACCCATCAATGGTCAAATTCACCCCATAATAGTGCACAAAACAGTAGTGTAGATGGCTAAAATTCACCCTTTAAAGGGTATACAACATGTAGTCAAGAAGGGCTGTAGAGTAAAGAATCTGAATCCTTGTATGGTCTGATTCATTCTCTACAAAAGCCAAGAATAGTCAAAGTGTTCAAATGAGTACTGGTTGAAATATTGGTATGGTTGTTAGAAATGTCAAGCAAGTTTGTATCTCTGGGTTTGAATCAGACTCTCCCTTATACTCAGATTCAATCTAGGAAAAAATGCATAAAAAATCTTGCCTTTCTTTCTGCTGAATCTGTAATTGCTTGTTAAAATCTGGTTGTTCGTCTATGTGTGATTACAACAGTAGAATTATCTCTTAGAGGCTTCTGTGATTAATTCTATATCCCTAAAGTCATAATAGAGTCATTAGCTAACATTAAAGGGTAGTGAATCTGACCCTTTAAATGGTCAAATTCACCCCCATAAGATGCTTATTTATGTTGGTTTGGACGACTTAGATCTTATGTCACTATGGGAGCAGCATGTAAAAAGGCGAATCTGATCTCTGTAATGATCAAATTCATTCTTTTACAGTGCATATGGGTTCTGAATGGTCCAGTTTGGACTAAAAACTGAAAAATATAGATCCTAAAAGCATGAAAATTGTTGGCTTTCACAGGAGCAGCAACTAATCTTGTTCCTTTTATTTTCTTCTTATTATGAGAATTTGCATATTTAATTAAGAACAATGTAATAGCGTAATTACAACTTTTTGTATATACTTTTAGTTGTAATGAGGATTGGATTGTACACTTAATTTCAATTTTATTCATATTTTTTCCTAAAATTTGAATGTACATTCTATCTATTCTGAAAATGACATTAGGCAAAGAACGCATGTGAAATCTGTAAAAACACTTCGCTGGATCTCGAAAAATGGTTGTCTCAAAATTCAGTTTGAGTTTCGACATAAATAAAGTCGGTAGATAATCTTCAGTCTATTTTGTGTCTTATAAATCTGCGAAAAATCAATGTATACATGTGTAAATTTTAAGCCTTTAGAAACATGAGATCAGGTTGTTTTTAATTGATGAGAATCACTGTCTCAAAATTAATAAGACTGCATGTGGTTCGATCTTTTTTGCTAGAAATCTTAAAAGTTTTGAAAGTAGCATGATTTTGCCGTGCCAATCCATTTCAGAATTAATGAGTATTTTAGATTTATGTTTAGGCTGCCTAAAAATGAAAAACCAGAAAATCCGTCGTGTTATGCTCATAAGTGTATGTATGAATGAACATGTATTTTTGTTTACCATATTTCCTATTTATTCATCAAACTGGAAAGTAAAGATTATTAAGACTTAGTTGGATTTCCTGAACTAGTGACCTCCCATAAATTAGCCATAATTAGGATTGGCCAAAAAGTTAAATGACAACTTGGGCTAAATATGGCCATTGCCCAAGATTTGTGTCCTTTAGAATTTAAGCTTAAACAATTTTTCACATATCCTTTAGGTTGAAAAATACATCTTTAGGTTGAAATTTAGAAAAGAATCAACTATTATCTCAAATTACCATAAATTACACTCGGGAGTGGCCCCCGACCCTCAACTCCAAACAACTAATAAAATGTATATAGCAACCACGGGTGCATTCCAAGATAAATCCATAAACGTCCTAATTGTTTTTAAAACTAAAAATGCTCTTTCAAATAGAAAAAATAAAGAATAATCAAACATCGCCTCAAATAGGCACTTTAAAACCATCATGACCATAGTTTTGACTACGTAATCTATACTCGAGTGCGACAACTCATGTCCCCGTCTTCAATTCCAAATTATAATAAAAATCACATGTTGTAATTGGGGGTGCATTTCCTGTGGCGCAGTTATAATGTGTCCAAAAACAAACAAGTGCACGCCATCGTGATTTGTTTCAAGATAAATCCATAAATATTAAAAGCAGCTAAAAGTGAAAAAGGCTAAAAAGCACAATAGGTTTAAAACATGTAAATAATTAGACAATTAGGCCAAATATAATAGTTAAGCGACCGTGCTAGAACCATGGAACTCGGGAATGCCTAACACCTTCTCCCGGGTTAACAGAATTCCTTACTATGATTTCTGGTCGCACGCAAATTAAAACAGAGTCAAATTTACCTCAGTTTGGAATTTTCAAAACAAAATGGTGTCCCGGAACATCGTAAAAAATCCGGGTGGCGACTCTGAAATAATAAATAAATCCCAAATCGAATAATGTCATTTTAATTGGAAAAACTCTCTTACTACCCTTCATTAATCCGGAGGTAGTGAAAAAAGGAGGTGTGACAATATGTTTGTAAATTTTTTAAATTTTTACTAACATATATTTAGTTATCAAAAATTTAACAAAGTAAGATTGAAATAATATTTAAATAACAAAAAATTCAAAAAATCCACCAAAACCAAACTAGTCCAAACTGATATAATTGGTTTGATTTGATTTTGATAAAAATGGAACCACCATGAACCATGTACACCCCTGCTTGACACAGATAATAAAAAGACTGCTAAAGTCTAAATTACTTATTTTCTTTCACAAAAAATTGTAAAGACTTATTTGAAGCCTAGATTACTTATAGTCCAGTAGAAGTAATTTGAAACATAATTTAACGTCTAAATTGCTTATATCCCATAACTAATTTACTATAACTTATTATTTCCAACTTCATAAAGTTTTGGCTAGCAAAGAACCTTCTAGAAATTTTCTCTTTGGAAATAATCACTTTAAGATATTTTTCAGATCCTGATAATAATAAAGATTTTCTAAAAATAACATATACTTTAGCCTGATTTCTTTTATAAAAAAAAAAAGAAGAAGAAACACCTTTTAAGATATTTTCATCGAAAGTTTCTGTTCGAGACATTTTAAAAGAAAAATCTGAAACTGTTTCTACAAAATTATACTCCACCCGTTTCAATTTAACTAACATATTTCACTCATCAAGAATCAAATTGACTAAACTTTGAAGTTGAATTAGATTATTCAACTCAATATTTTAAAATTAAAATTTAAATATTCAAAAATTATACGAAAAGTATAATAAATTATAATTTCTCTTGTATAAAGTATTGATCAAACTATACACAATTTGACTCGCATAAGCAAAATGTGTTACTATCTAAATAGAAACGCAATTAGTAAAAGATAATTCACAAACAGGAACAACTATTAGCTTCACTCCCAATCACGTCCAAGTCAACTATCTAAATCCTCAATCGTCATATATTTTTTTTTTTTCATTTAAATAGTACATTTGATAATAAAAATAAAACGTCACCAATAAAACTTTTAATCAAGTGCATTGATGACAATTTTTCGTACAATAAATAAGTGTGTTTAATGTACTGTCCGCTTTCCATCTTTCTCTTATATTGTCAAGTGGGACCTTGCTGATTTGGCGTATCCAAATATCTATGTGAATGACGTGGCCAAGAGGTGCACGGAAGCAATATTCATCAGAGATTAGGGTCCACACACAAAATAAAATTTCACAGTACGAGACACACAATAAAATTTTTCTCAAACCTATTAGAGATTTTTGTGGGCCCCGAGAAAATATTGAATAAAAAATAAACTTTGGTAGTTTGTGTTTATCAGCTTGCTTTGTAATGGTGTATTAGTATAATTTTATTTTTTGTTTAATTTAGGTTAGGAAAAAATAATAGAGATGAAGAAGTAATCTTGGTGTTTGTAAACTTTCAATTTCTTTTACAGATGAGATTTGAGACCGTTTGGATAGCTTATTGTATGAGACTTTTAAGTCAAAAGCTATAAGTTAGGAATTCTAATTTTTGGTCTTTGACTTATTTTTGTCATTTTAGTTTAAAAATACTTTTTTACTTTATTCAAATACTACAAAATGACTTAAAATACTTAAAATAAGTCAATCCAAACGAGCTCTTTATCTTTTTCCGTTGATGCTAGTGATATGATGCTTTATGACTTTTGATCTCCAATTCAGTTGGTTGAAAAAGCCAATTATTGTTGAAGCAATGGAAGTTGCAGACACTAACGGACTCAGAATTTTATACAAGCGAATTCAGTAAAAAATGAGTGGCTAGTCATATAAATAGTATCGGGTAAGACAAATAGGATTTGAACACCTTTTTTGTTCTTAAATAATTTAAACAAATGTACTTTCATGTTTTATCAAAATTTAGTAAACAAACAACCAAAATTTACTTTGTAGATAAGTTAGTTTTTGAAGTAGGTAAAATTGTAGAATAATTTTTATTGATTTCAATAAGAAAAATAAACTGTAGAAAATAATATACATAGTTTCACTGTTTCAAATATAATTTACTAATATCACAATTTAATTTCTTAGCGAAGCGAGTTCGGGGGTTCAACTAAACCCGATTGATACCATAGTAGTCCGCCCCTGATTGCAGATTGCAGTTCGTAATGGATGGAGGAAGATTCATATCCTATCAGATGCGAAAGGAATTAAATTCTTCACGTTGGTCTCTCTCTATTTCTTCTTCTTTTTTTTTCCTTTTTTTTTTTGTTTATAGCGCGATTTTGTTTTGTTTGGTAGGTATTTTATAATTTAAAGTGTTAATTATTTAAAAATGTGTTCTCTTATAAATTTTAAAAATTATTGACGCCTTTTAGTACTTATTGCAATAACTAGCTTATTTCTTTTTAAATTAACTTATTTTGTACAGAATATATTATATTATCTAACTCGAACAAAAGAGTGGGCCTTTTATATAAACTTAGGCTTAATCAATTATTATTTTCCAAGCGCTATTTGATTTTAGTAGTGCTTGAACGAATGAGTGGGCATTGTTACAGTTAGATTAACTAGAGTAAATAATAAAAAATTGCCTTTCATTCTTTTTAGTACCCAAAGAGAATCGAAGCCATTAGTTTTTATACTAGACAGATGGCAAGAACCAAAAGGAGAATTGAATATTACTGAATTTAAAATCACTGAAGCAAAATCCCAACCCGAGTATTCTTGTTTTCATTGCTGATTGATCACGTTCAACTATGCCTTATAAAAAGGACTAAGCAATCGTTACAAATATAATTCGATTTACAAGTCTGGAGTCGAATCCCACAGGGAATTAACCTACCAATCACAATTATTGGACTCACATAAATTCACGTATTCAATCTTCAGAAATATTTGAGTAATATATTGGATGGTTACTAACTAAATGTTACGTAATGAGAATGCAATAATTAAGAACTAACTACGAACGTGATGTAGAAAAGAATTGGAATGATCGAAGGTTCTGATTTCCTCTATTGTCGGAGTCCTTTCCGCTACGTTTGCTATAATCTCCTCTCTATCGATCATGAGCAATCTGACTGTCGTAACTCTCTCCCGAGTAATTACAACAATATACTAGACATATTCTCCCGAATTACGCTAGCTAGCCTTAATTAAAGCTCACTTAGATCGCACCCAAGGTTTCGTTATCCCTAATCCCACCTTTAAACCCTTCGTATTGATCCCTCATATATGTTAGGAGTGATGTTGTTCAACAACGACCTAAATATGCACTCTCTCCCGAGTAATACACACTAAATAGGAACAGTTAATTGAGGGCCCTTCAATCAACAACAATAAGCATATAGTTGAACAAATAGAGATAATACTATCGCAAATCTATATTAACGTAATGAGAAATTCATCCTTCAATAGGTTCCATCAAAACTCTAGATTAGGAATTTAGCTACTCATACTAATGTAAAAGAAATCACTATATAATTCATAATCATTAAATAGAAGTAAGAGGAAGAAGATAAAACTCTTAGGAATTAATTTTGCTTCTCTCCCTTGTTCTTGCCTCTAAAATCGTTTAAAACCAGCTATCTCCAACTTCTGAGTGAGTTTAGGCTTCATATAGGTTGAGGTTAGTCGCCTAAGAAATTACACAATTATCCCTGCATTTTTTTGCTTTTGACCGCCCGCCTGCGACCACGGATCCGGCCGCCGATTTTTGCTGCCTCATTGCCTTCAATTAGCGAGCTAATTCGCGGCCTACTTCGTGGCCGCGCACCTGGACTTTGCGTTTCGCTTGCTTTTCTCGGTCCTTTTTTCCCCTGGCTAACCTCCGATTGGCCTTCCACGCTTCATAATGACTCCTAAATACTCTTTAGCTCTCTCCTAGCTCGGAGTGGCTCTTGGAAAACATCAATTTCTTAATTAGTGCATTTTGTTATCTTTTGACATTCAAACTTCAATAAAGTGCGGCTAAATTAGAATGTAAATAGTGTCTAAATTGCATAAATATAAGCTACTATCAACACCCCACACTTAAATCATCATTGCTCGTCATCGAGCAATAAACCACACTCCCCAAAAGCCTAACTTCACTGAGCGGCATCTCTACTCGTCACACCAAGAATATTTCACATCGAGTGAGCACATTAGTGTAACATCTACACCTCAAGAGTTGACTCCCTATAACCATGCACTGTTCCTAACCGGTTTACTTGCTCTAATTCAGAGGTCCAGACTTACTTCTCCTTCATGAATCAAGTGCCCACTCACAACAAAAGAGACTCCTTCCACAATCAGTAAAATTCACACACACTGAGGGAATTTTAAAAGGAATATAATTCACTCACCCTCAAAAATGATATTCTTGTGCCACAGAAAACACACCATATACTTACCCGTAGTGTACTACTCTACTAATTGAGCTCACTCAGTCTAGGATCAAGTAAGACTTTATTTGGATGTAATGTAGGCTGCAGGTTGGGTAGGATATATTTGGATATAAGAGTGACTACACCTCGCTAGGCACTTTAATACATATACTTTAACATTCAAACCCCTTGCTTATGTCAAGCCAAACTCCACCTTCACATCAATGTTTATTACTCCATACTTCTTTAAGCACAATTACATCAAGAGTCACCACTTATCAAGGAATTTTTTTTTCACAGCAATACAATTATTTTTTCCTTTATTTCTTTTTCAATTCAAATGACTCTTACTTTTTCAAAACAGTGCACATTTCTCCTAATTTCATTAGTTCCGCTCAAAAGCCAAACCAACCGCCCCACATTTTAACTTTTACACAGTTCATAACAATTCAAGTGCTCATGAGAGGTTAGAAGGTTCAAATAGATGGTTATTCAAACAAATGGGTAAGGGCTTGTAATGTGGTTGCCAAGGAAACATGATTACAGGCTCAACGGGGTTAACTATGATACATATCAATTAGGTGGGTTGAGTATGTATATACATGGTTCAACAAAGAAATGCCTATATCACTTCCCAGACTAAATAAGACTACCATTTTGCTTTGCACACACACGTGGGAAGTTCTAGGCGTTAAATGTCATGCATAGAATGCATCAAGCCTCACACACACATGGCACCTGACTCACTTCAGATTGGGTCATCCGACACTTAGCTTAGATTACTTTAGCCAAATTAAGCACACACAGTTTAAGGCATTCTTACAAGAGTCAACAAATGAGCCTAAGCGTCACACTAAGGTGCTCTCTATATTCAAGGCATTACAAAGTTAAGTTATCCTATTCTAATTCTGCCCATAGCCCTAAGTTCCTAAAAAAATAAAACTAACTACACCCAGTTCAAATAAAATCCTTGGAAAAGAACCGTGGTTTAAATAAAAATCAAGGGGGAGTTGATACACTACTACAAAAGAAAATCTTTTTGGTTTTTTTTTTGTTCGACTTTAGTCCCTCAAGAAACCCGTCGAGTGATATCCATCATCGGGCCAAGTCGAAATTGATTTATCAAAAAAAAAACTACAACACCAACCTATATACAATATACAACAACATACACCCCACCCTACACTTAAAAAGATGGCATGTCCCCGTGTCATACAATATAAAGCAAAGTAAGGTAAGGGAACTTCCCTGGTGGATCAGTCCTGGTTGGAGACAGTACTAGGGTCGAGATGACATGCTCGTCCCAACGCACACAACCATCCCATGATATTCTTTTCTAACTTCGCACTTTGGGTGGCTAAGGCATCAACTCTAGTCCTCAACTCCGTGACGGAAGTGCGCAGTCTTTCCATGTCTTGTTCTAGGGTTGTCATGAGCGTTCTCCGTCTGCCGTGGATGGTCCTGCCCCCTCTGTTGCTTGTCCCTATGGGGGTGAGTCGTGCCTAGCCTCCTCCTTACTGTTATCACCTTCCTCAAACTCATTAGAGCCACCATTGTCACTTGCCCCATGTGCCACCGTGTCTCTCCCGATGGTCACTTTGTCAGCCCGGAACTTTGCCTCCTTCTTTACCACGCCATCTGCATTGGGGTTCTCGAGAACCCCTGCTGCTCTGCACAATCTAGTGACAAGCGATGGGAAGTAAACCCATACCTCTTCATTGGTGAATGGATGAACATCTCCGACTGGATGAGCTGAGCCACATCAAAATCGTGGCCTTGCATAAAGTACCAAATCATTGCATCTTGGGCCATTTACCTCTGTGGTGTTATGGGATGGCCGCAATCGACTATTGATTATGTACAGCCAGCACTTACCCTCAAAAGTGAGTGATGATGAATGCAAGATGATACCATGTACACACCATACTACCTCTCTCCCGGCACATAGATAGTTTGGAAAAAGAGATTCCATGTGGTGGGTTCACGCTTGTAAGTCTCATAATAATCTTCAGCCCCATTGAATACTGGAAAGCAGTACACTCTTCTGATGGCAGCTAGCGAGGCATCCACCCTTGTTTGTCTCACAGTGCATACCCTCTCCTCATGTTCGGGGCAGTTGGCATAGAACTCCCGAACAAGCATCATGTTACCCTCTTCCGGCTCTTCAAAGAAGATGTATAGCCGGCGCCTGATCAATTCTCGATATATATTCGGGAATTCCACTTGGAGGGATGCCATGTCAATTCCTCTTTTCGGTACCGGCTTTTTCATAGCCTTCAAACTAAAATGGTCTTAGGCCGCTCAGGAAACAAACCTACTATGATCAAATTGTCTTGCGCTGGCCGGTGCCCGTGCTCTGGATGAATTGCCTTGCCGACTGGACGAGGCTCTGATAGTGCGTATCTTCCTTGACAGATGCATTGTACCTGACAAAATAAACACCACTATTAGTGGGGACGGAATGTGTGACCAATGGCGGTTACTCAGACTTCACTCGCACAATTAGTCACAATTTGCATTCATAGCTCATTGAGGCAAATCAACAATCACTTAGTGTGCACATACTTTCCAAAGTTACACAAAGCCCCAATTGAATTACCACACCTTACATCCCAATTCTAGTGGCTTCACACATAACATATACACCACAATCCAATTCCAAGAGAAAAGACACATGATCTTTCTACCCTATGCATACAATAGAAAATAAAACAAGAAAAATTGAAGAGAAAATCAAAACAAAAACTGGAAAAAAAAACTAAGAAAGAGGAGTAAAATCATGTACTTACTTGGAGATCTTGAGAAGAATGAGGGTTGGATCTTTCTTGAGTGGAGAAGAAAAGAAGAGAGGAGAATATTTTTTGTTGAAAGGAGAATATGGGGGAAGCGGAGGAGAGGGGCGGATGTTTTTTTG
>ML426346.1:0-27222 GCA_005239525.1 Nicotiana knightiana | reverse complement strand
GAAGAAGAGGAGTGGGGAGGGAATATAAGGGGGGGTGGGTGGGAATTTATGTTAGGGGAAAGTGGGGAGGGAATTTAGGGGGTAATAAAAAAGAAAAAAATTAAACACTTACCTGGTCCACCCCATATCCGCACCCAAATCCGCGGTCGCGGATGCCGGGCAGAAAAGTTGCTAAAATCCGCAGGAAAATCCGCAACTGCAGATCCAAAACAATGTGGCACCCAAAATTTGCGGTCAGATCCACGGTCCCATTCGCGGCCGCAGATAAAAAATAGTGTGGTACCCAAAATTCGCGGTTAGATCTGCGGTCCAATTCGCGGCCGCGGATCACCGTCTCCGACCAATTTTCATCTTTTCCTCAATTTTACCTCTTCCCGTGTTAATTTTGACCCCCGACTCCTTCCGATGCACGCAATTCTTGCCCTGCACACTAGTAGTTCTGTCAGTAATGTTCAACATCAAATACAACAACGACAAAAAAAAAAAATCATGGGTTGCCTCCCAAGAAGAGCCTGAGTTAACATCGCGGCACGATGATTACAACAGTTCAATGGGTTTTCTCCCATGCAGCGCCTAATTTAACATCGCGGCATGACGCAGGTAGGTGCATTTAAGGTTCGCTCGACCTCTGAGGCTCGATCAAATAGGTCACTAACACCCCCTTTGCTTTATCCATGCCCACATAATGTTTTAATCTGTGCTCATTCACTCTGAATGCGTGAGAGTCATTATCTGCGGCAATATCTACAACACATGTGGGGTTTACTTCAACCACACAAAATGGCCCTGACCATCACGACTTTGGTTTGCCCGGAAATAACCTTAGTCTTGAGTTGTATAGAAATACTATATCTCCGGGTTTAAAATTCCGCTCAATAATGTTTTTATCTTGTGACA
This sequence comes from Nicotiana knightiana, assembly GCA_005239525.1. Taxonomy (NCBI): domain Eukaryota; kingdom Viridiplantae; phylum Streptophyta; class Magnoliopsida; order Solanales; family Solanaceae; genus Nicotiana; species Nicotiana knightiana. The sequence continues at coordinate 26,325 of ML426346.1, read as the reverse complement.
TCTTCATTCTTTCCTTGTACAATCTTGTTCTCTCAAAAACATGATAGCGAAACTCATCAAGCTCGTGCAACTCCGTGACTCTACTATTTCCCGTAGCTTCCATATCGAGATTCAACTGTTTCAGCGCCCACCGGGCTTTATGCTCCAACCCCACCGGCAAGTGAAACGCCTTCCCAAATACCAACTTGTATGGCGACATGCCAATTAGTGTTTTGAAAGTGGTTCGATAAGCCCAGAGTGCATCATCTAACTTTCTCGCCCAGTTCGTTCTAGTGGCATTCACGGTCTTAGTTAACACACTCTTTATTTCTCTATTTGACACTTCAACTTGCCCACTTTTCTATGGATGATATGGAGTGGCCACCTTGTGGCGTACATCATACTTCTCTAGCAACTTCTTGAAGGCTCGATTACAAAAATGAGTGCCTCCATCACTGATTATTGCCCTTGGAGTGCCAAATCGGGTAAATATGTTCTTTCTCAAAAACCCAATCACCCATTTGCATCATTGGTAAGGAGTGTTGCAGCCTCCACCCATTTGGACACGTAGTCTACAACGACGAGTATGTACTTATTGCCATATCAGATGATGAAGGGCCCCATGAAATCGATTCCCCATACATCAAACACTTCGACCTCCTGAATTGGGTTCATAGGCATCTCATATCGGAGGGAAATATTCCCGTTCGCTGGCATTCATCACAACCCTTTACCCACAAATGTGCATCTTTGAACACTGTTGGCCAATAGAATCCTGCCTCCAAGACTTTCACAGCTATCCTTACTCCCCCGAAATGCCCACCGTATGGTGACGCGTGACATGCCTGCAAAAAGAAGACTGGTCTATATCGGGGATACATCTCCGGATCATGTTGTCAATACAAATCGTGAACAGATAAGGTTAATCCCAATAATACATGCGACAATCACGAAAGAACTTTTTCTTTTGGACAAAGGAAAGGTCATAAGGAACAATACTGCTCGCCAGATAGTTTGCAAAGTCTGCATACCATGGCGCTTCCTCAAGACTTGTGGCTAGTATTTGCTCATCTGGAAAGGTTTCCAGAATCTCTTCTACCTCAACCGCTTTCTCAGCTCCTTCTAGTCTAGACAAGTGATCAGCTACTTGGTTTTTTGTTCCCTTACGATCACGTATTTCCAAGTCAAATTCTCTGCAGCAGAGCACCTAACAAATCAGGCGTGGATTTGACTCCTTCTTTTCGATTAGGTACCTGAGAGCAGCATGATCAGTTTAAACAATTACCTTCGAGCCTATAAAGTACGATCTGAACTTGTCAAACGCGAACACCACTGCCAACATCTCCTTCTCGGTCACAGTCTAATTCAGCTGGGCTCCACTCAGTGTTCTACTTGCATAGTATATCGGATGCATGCTTTCATCTTTTCGCTGCCCAAGAACTGCTCCCATAGCATAGTCACTTGCATCACACATCAGCTCAAATGGTTGCTCCCAGTCAGGGGCAACAAAGATAGGTGTTGTAACCAGTCTCTTCTTCAATTCCTCAAATGCTACCCTGCAGTCATCAAAAAACACAAAAGGGTGATCTTTTTCAAGCAATTTACACAAGGGATTACCAATTTTAGAAAAATCTTTGATAAATATCCTATAGAAACCGGCGTGCCCAAGGAAACTCATGATTGCTTTGACGGAAGTGGGTGGTCGAAGCTTTGCTATCACGTCAACCTTTGCACGATCCACCTCAATGCCCTTACTTGACACTACGTGGCCCAAGACTATACCTTCCTGTACCATGAAATAGCACTTCTCCCAGTTGAGCACCAGATTTGTCTCGATACACCTTTTCAATACTCTTCTCAAGTTCTTAAGGCAATCATCGAAAGAATTCCCCACCACTGAGAAATCATCCATGAAAATCTCCATTATTTCCTCCATCATATCCGTGAAGATGGCCATCATGCACTTTTGGTATATGGCAGGTGCTTTGCATAGGCCAAACGACATTCTCCGAAAAGCATAAATTCCATAAGGGCAGGTGAATGAGGTTTTCTCTCTATCCTCTGGTGCAATAGAGATCTGATTATACCCTGAGCAGGGGCGGCCCGACGAGTTCTGGGGCCTAAAGCCAAACTTTATGGGGGCCTTAGCTCTTTTTAAAAATAATTATTTATTTATTTGAAGTCTATTTTTCTACGTTTCTTAGATACAAATTTAGTAATAATTTTTTTTATAATTAATAATTCCTAAGTCCTAATAAGTCTTTCTTAATTGACAATATAGCTAATCCATTTAACCTTTCTTAACACATTGTTGATCTTAGGTAAGATTTTATCAATTTAATTCTGAAAATTTCTTTCCACTGAAGCGGCAGTAACAAGAGTTATTAACATTATTTTATAAGTAATATATGCATTGAAAAAAGAATCAAATCTTTTTAGTTGACCGAGTGTATCAAACTATCAATTAAATTGTTGTCTTCTAATTATACTATTTTTCTTAATATTTTTAATTCTGAACATAAATATAAACCATCATTATCGAATTGATTATTATGCTTTAGTGATCTCAATTTTTACCACTAAATAAAAAACCAAAAATATTTTCATATGCTTCGAATTATTCAAATCTATTTTGAAGTTAAAAAAATAGCCTTGTCTACTATGTATAAAGTGATCAACTCCAAAGGACTCTTCGAAATATTTTGAGATTTTATTATCAGCATTCTCATCAAATTTTTACTTCATATATATCATACGTTTCTTATGAAATTCGGGTTCGATATTCATTTCAAGTGCAATTTTCGTGGCAGAAATCATAGCAGTTGCAAATCCTTCTTCTCTATACTTGTTAAAGAAAGCAATCATATTTTTTTACTTCATAAAATATTTTTTAAACTTATACATAACCTATTAGGTGTAACAAAAATGAGGCCTCCACAAATATGGGGCCTAAAACAGTTGATGTGCTTGTTTATGGAAGGGCGCCCCTGACCCCGAGTACCCATCCAGAAAGCAGAAGTGGGTCCTCCCTGCCAATCTATCTAACATATGATCAATAATGAAAGTGGGAAGTGGTCTTTTCGAGTAGCCAAGTTCGACTTGCTGTAATCCATACAGATTCTCCAACCTGTGACTGTTCGTGTAGAGATCAATTCGTTCTTCTCATTTTTCACTACTGTCATACCTCTCTTTTTTGGAACACATTGAACTGGGCTAACCTAGTTGCTGTCAGAGATGGGAAATATGATTCCCGCATATAACCACTTAATCAATTCTTTCTTCACCACTTCCTTCATGTTGGGGTTAAGCCTTCTTTGATGTTCTCTGGAAGGTTTCTGCCCATCTTCCAATAAAATCTTATGCATACAGAAGTCCGGGCTGATACCCTTGATATCTTTAGTGGTCCACCCAATTGCAGTCTTGCACTCCGTCAGTACCTGCAAAATCTGTTCTGTCTCCGCATCTAACAAATTAGATGAGATAATAACAGGTAAAGTCGAGTTAGGTCCTAAGAATGCATACCTGAGATGAGATGTCAGTGGCTTCAGTTCCAACTTTGGTGAAACTTCTTTCGATGGCTTGGCTGGGGGAGTTTTTCTTTCCTCTAAGTGCAAGGGCTCAAATTCAAGCTCCCTCTTCCAAGAACCTTGGCCTTCAAGAGAAAGTACCCACTCTGCCAAGTCTTCTCCATTGGCTTCATATAGGTTCACGAGACAGGCTGCTAGAGGATTTTTAGTGTTCAATGTCTCATCTTACTCCTCTAAAATTACATCCACGACATCTATTAGTGAGCAATTGGCGAATTAACTTGGTCTCCGTATAGATTTCTGCACGTTGAATGTTATCTCTTTATCATTTAATCTCATTTTGAGCTCTCTAGTTTCACAGTCAATTAGAGCTCTCCCAGTGGCCAAGAATGGTCTTCCCAAAATTATGGGAATTTCCTCGTCAACCCGATAGCCAAGAATGACAAAATCTGCTGGGAACACAAACTTCCCAACCTGCACTAATACATCATCTAAAATACCAGAGGGCCTCTTCACTGTCTTGTCAGCCAGCAGTAGTAACATGGACGTGGGTCTAGCTCTTCCAATCACTAACCTTTTGTATATAGCAAGGGGCATAAGGTTTATGCTTTCCCCCAAATCACACAGTGCCTTAGCAAATGCATAGTTTCCTATTGTGCATGGAACTGTGAAACTCCCTGGGTCAGACAGCTTCTCAGCAATGGGTCTCTTCACAACAACACTGCAAGTCTGAGTGAGTGTAACCATGGCCAAGTCTTGAAAGTCGAACTTGCGGGACATCAAGTCCTCCATCATTTTTGCATAACCAGGCATCTCCTTTAAAGCATCAATCAATGAAATGTTTATCTGAATTTTCTTTAACATCTCCAAGAATTTCTTGTATTTCTCATCTTTCTGATACTTGGCCAGTCTCTGTGGGAATGGTGCTGGACGTCGCTTCTTCCTTGTGATTTGGTTTTTTTCTTGTTCAGGCACTGCCTCCACTATCGGTTCCTGTGCTGCCTCAGTCTCTTTCACAATCTCTTTTTCTTTGTTGGCGTCCTCTTGTGCATGTTGTACCATCACCTCAGTCGACCCTGCTGAATCATCTACCTTAATGGGTACTGGCACCAGAATTTCGGTAGGTCTGCTCTCGCGAGCAATTTCTTTCTCCAGGTCTATGTCTCTACCATTTCGTAGACTCACTACCATTAGTTGTTTCGGTCCCTGCTCCTTTAGATTGATTTGTGTATCTGCAGGTAACGTCTCCTAGGGACGTTTATTCAGAGCCATTGAAATTTGTCCCAATTGGATCTTAATATTCTTTATTGCTGACTCGTGTGAGTCTACTCTTTCAGTTACTTTCCTAGTGGACCCAATCAATTGTTGCATCATTCCCTCGAGTCTAGCAAATCCATTTTCGTGTCTCCCGGTGTGTTGTTGTGGAGGTTGATAAGCCTACTGCTGATTCTGATGGTTGTAGCCCTGTTGCCTTTGGTAAGGCACAACTTGACCTTGAGGTCGCATAGCCCCAAGATTGTTGCTATTGTTGTGTTGTTGCTGGGCTGATCTATATTGTTGATTCTGCTGACCCCAATTCTGACCACCTGTTCTCTGTCCCCCGTAGTTGTCCACGTAATTCATGTTCTCCTGATATTGGTTGTTATCACCTTTCGTACTCCACGAGAAAACATATGGTTGATTAATGCATGATGTACATAAACCCCCATTAGTTGCATCAACTATGTGTACCTGATGTTTCTGGCCTGATTCATCAACCTTTTTGGAGAGGATGCTCATTTGTGTCATTAGAGTGGCCATATTTTTAGCTATGGAGTTAGCTAGGTCTAAGGCCACTGAGTGAACCACAAAAGTGATTGGAGCGTTTCTTGTCGTCCATCCCGAGTTTTGTGCCATCTTGTCAAGTAAGATCTTGCTTTCTTTTAATGTTTTGCTTAAAAATGCTCCACCCGCTGAAGCATCAACATTGGTTTCAAGCTATCTGCCAAACCCATGTAACAACTCTTCCCCAACATCTTCTCCGGAATACCATTGTGTGGACACAACACCAGCAGACCTTTGAACCTTTCCCACGTTTCCTGTAATATCTCTGTTGGTTTCTGCCTGAAGTTCAATATCTCATTAATTTGCTGAGCAGTGTTATTGGGTGGGTGAAATTTGTTCACAAATTGCTTGACTAATTCCTCCCAAGTAGTGATAGAGTTTATGGGGAGTGAATTAAGCCAAGTCTGAGCCGCTCCCATCACTGAGAATGGAAACAACAACAACCTTATTGCTTCCGGTGTCACATTATGTTGTCTTTGCGTGGCACAGATTGACAGGAAATTCTTTAGATAATGTTGAGGATCTTCAATGTATGACCATGAGAACAGTCCCTTGTTCTATAATAGATGAAGCATGTTATTTGTGATTTGAAATGAATCAGCTTGTATCTGGGGGATTACAATTGCGGTGGGTTGCGCCCAATCATGCAATGCTGCTTCTAGCACAAGAGGTACCACCACCTGTTCGATCGGGTCATTCACGTTATCCCCATTGTTCCTGTTGTTTACTTCGTCTCCCATGTCTGGTTCAAGTTGTTTTGTCGAGTTCTGTTGTTGTTTGCCTTTCTTGTTTGCACGATTCAATGCCGTGAAAACTCTCTCAGGATCTGATAATGCTTCAAACAATTCACCAATTCTTGAGGAGTATCTAGGCATGCATCTGTAACACCCAAGACTAAAAACGTTAGAATTTCAATGTACTCAGTTTAAGTTGAAGAAAATTGACTACACTAAGAATTTTTGCACTTCTTTTAACTGCAATTAATAACACCGTTAATTCCCTAAAAATGGAGCCAAAATTTGATCACGTCTAACTATGCCTTATAAAAAGGACTAAGCGGTCGTTGCAATGTAAATTGGATTCGAATCCCACATGGAATTAACCTATCAATCACAGCTATTGGACTCACACAAATTCACGTATTCAATATTCAGAAATATTTGAGTAATAGATTGGATGGTTACTAACTAAATGTTACGTAATGAGAATGCAATAATTAAGAGCTAACTACGAACGTGATGTAGACAAGAATTGGAATGATCTAAGATTTAGATTTCCCCTATTGTCAAAGTCCTTTCCGCTACGTTTGCTATAAATTTGCCTAACTCTTCTTTGTCGATCATGAGCACTTTGACTGTCGTAACTCTCTCCTGAGTAATTGCAACAATATAATATACATATTCTCCCGAATTATGCTAGCTAGCCTTAATTACAGCTCACTTAAATCGCACCATTTTGTTATCCCTAATCTCACCTTTAAACCCTTCGTATTGATCCCTCATATACGGTAGGAGTGATGTTATTCAACAACGACCTAAATATGCACTCTCTTCCGAGTAATGCACACTAAATAGGAATAGTTAATTGAACAGTTAATTGAGGGTCCTTCAATCAACAATAATAAACATATAGTTGAACAAATAGAGATAATAATATGGCAAATCTATATTAACGTAATGAGAAATTCATCCTTCAATAGGTTCTATCAAAACCCTAGATTAGGAGTTTAGCTACTCATACTAATGTAAAACAAATCACTAATATAATTCATAATCATCAAATAGAAGTAAGGAAGAAGATAAAACTCTTAGGAATTAATTTTGCTTCTCTCCCTTGTTCTTGCCTCCAAAATCTTCTAAAACCAACTATCTCCAACTTCTGGGCGAGTTTAGGCTTCATATAGGTTTAGTTTAGTCGCCAAAGAAATTACACAATCGTCCTTGCATTTTTTCGCTTTTGACCGCCCATCCGCAGCCGCGGATCCGGCTGCCGATTTTTGCTGCCTCACTGCCTTCAAATAGCGAGCTAATTCGCAGCCTACTTCGTGGCTGCACACCTGGACTTTTCATTTCTCTTGCTTTTCTCGCTCCTTTTCGCCCGGGCTAACCTCCGATTGGCCTTCCACACTTTATAATGACTCCAAAACACTCTTTAGCTCCCTCCTAGCTCAGAGTGGCTCCTGTAAAACATCAATTTCTCAATTAGAGCATTTTCTTATCTTTTGACATTCAAACTTCAATAAAGTGCGGCTAAATTAGAATGTAAATAGCATCTAAATTGCATAAATATAAGCTACTAGCACTAATTCTCTCTCTTTTATTTGTTTTCCTTTTCAATTTTGTTTTGCTTGCTTGGTGTTTCAATATTTAAAGTGTTGATTATTCAAGGACAATTTATGAAATAAAATAATTTTTCCTCAATTAATAATTGATCTTGAATTTATCTCTATCATTAGTCATTACTGTTTACTCTTAAGATCGGATAACAATTAAACTTATAAGTAGTTTTAAGGACACATGATTTCACCTAGTACTAGTTGATAGATACGATGATTAATGATAGAAATTAACAGTAAAATAGAGCAAACCAGTATTGAAATGCAATTCGGCCCTCGAGCTAGATCTCCCTCGAACTGGCTGAGAATAGAGTTAAGTAATACGAAATAAACTGATGAACAAGAGAGTATAAGAGAGAAAAAAATATTGTATTGCTTTGATATGCGAAAGTTAGATGATTACAAATGATTAGAACTCCCCTTTATTTGGTAAAGGAATTCGACTTATGGTAAAATTCTAATTATAGAAGGAAATCCCATGATTATCTAAATAACCATTCTTGATTTGATTTATTCTGAGATTTACGCCACGATCCTCGACTAGTCACGTATATCTCGGCTTTCCGTTATTATGCCATCTTTGGTTTTGCTCGATGTCTATCCCATTTGGTCTCGATCATCACTGGTTTCGATCTCGATTGGTACTTCGAATCCCGAACTCGATACTTATTCTCATGTCTCGGTCTGATATAATATGAGACCGATCCTCGATCCATCCCCCTGGTCTCGGTTATTCAGTAAAATTGGGTGGGCCCAATTTTGATCGTATACAGATAGTCCCCTCATTTTTTGGAGTGTAATGACAAGAAATGAATTGAGTCTTCGATCTTTGCCCCGATTTGTCATTACGTCATCACCGTGACATAAGCGACAGAGGTGACCGAAACGTTCCATCGGTACAGTTCCCCAGGTTTTTAATGTTTGTCAGTTAACAATCGGCCACTTGGAACTTTGAACCGTCGCTGTGAAACCCATAAATAGGCCTATTTTCTATTCTTTCAAACTTTACTTTCAATCTCTTCTGGCCTAATCTTCAAAGCTCTCTGCATCCTTCAAGTTCTTCATCTGCAAATCTTCAAGTTTTATTGTTAACCCCTTTTTAAAACACCAAATACTATCATCTTCATTCTTCTTTAATCCCACAACCAAATGGAGAAAACGTCAAAGACAGTGCCATAAAAATAAAATGCTTCATATCTCGGCCAGCCGGCGAGAAAACACTGGTGGAACCACGCCCTAAGGAGTGCGTTCCTGGGGGTGCATCATCAGTTCTGATTTTAAGATCGAGAAAACCTCACCAGTCCTCGGTCGATGCGAGCCGGTATCAAGATACGTATGCTCGATATCTGAGAACTTCCTCAAGAAAGTGAAGAAATATCGTAACTGGAAAGGCAAAGGCATGGTGATACCGGCTCCTGAAGAAGACATCACTACCCACGTGGAAGGATTTTTGAGTGTTTACACTTACCCTTTCGCGTTGCGTCCCCTCGATCCAGTTATCGTGGACTTCTATCAAAAAATACCAAGTAACCCTAGGACAAATCCACCCTTTATTCTGGAGGATCGTAATATTGCTCCGATTTTTTTGTGAGCAAGATCAAAGGACTCGCTTTCATCCTCTATCACCTTATAAGGTTGTACAACCCCGGACTCTACCGAGGTGGGCTAATAAAGCTTCAGCATCGGGCTACCAAGGCACTTATTTCGAGCCTAGATGAGGACAAAGATCGAGGCTGGATGGGTCGGTTTATCAGAGAGAAGACCTCAGACCTGATTCTGGCCGAGAGAATGCCGTTTAAAGAGAAGTGGAATATGAAACGTAAGTACGATTCCACTATTAGCTTCTATTTGTTATTTTTGCTTCTTCATTTTTTCTCATCGACATTCTTTCTCTTGGTGTAGATGTTGTTTGGATTCCCTGTGTTGTCCCTAACCTCGAGAGCTGGGTCAGGATCTTGGCCTTGACTTCTACGTATGCTGAGCGCGCATGGCGTGATCTTTCAAAGAGCCGGTGGGAGGCTAAAAACCATGGTAAGTCTCGTCTCGTACTTAATTATCCACTAAAATGCTTTTCCGAGCTTACTTCCCTTTCTTTTGAAGGTCTTGGAAAAGATGCTACCATGAGGCCCCCGTCTGGTGTCGCAGAAACTTCACTCCCGATCCCGAAGCCGATAAAAGAGAAAAAGAGGAAAAGGACCTCGACCTCCGAGGATACAGAGCCTAAGAAGAGAGTGGCTCGTAATCCAACACAAAACGTCATTCCTCTATCTGTGGAGTCATTCCAACTCCTAAGGGAGGAAGAAAAAGACGAAGAAAATGAGGAGGACTCCGATCTGGTGGATCGAGTATGAGCTACAACCGAGGGTGAAAAGACCACCAGATCGGTCGAAGCTGAAAGTACTCCGCCTCGATCTGACCGAGTCCGAGAGGGGGATTCATTCGGAATCCCTGAGCCAACTGAAGCTGAAGGTTCCTCACCTCGGGGTGAGAAGGCGACTGAAAAAACTATGGAGGCCGGTCTTGAGGCTCCTTGTGATGAAGAAGACGCCCCAAGATATCCACTTGGGGAAATAGAAATTGGAGACTCCCAATCACTTCCTTCATTTTCTGAGGGAATGATTCGGGAGGCTCGGGCCATGAAGACTTTTTATGCAGTCAAAACAATGAAAATTCATCCTAATACCCACAACAAATTCAAGTTACATGCTTTCCCAACCCCTCTTGGAGAAATGACCAAAATGCCCTCGGTCCCACATGCCCGGAATCCGAAATTTCTCGAAGATACATTCTACCCATAGCCTTACTAACTCAAATATATAATTTACTCAAATATTCATGCTCAATTCGTGGCTAAAATCCAAATTTACATTTTCTAGGTTTTTCTTCAAAAACCCTAATTTCCTACCAATTTCCATGCCTAATCCATGCATATAATCTTGTATTTAACTTACAAATGGGAGGAGTTTACTTACCTTGGCAATGCATGAAGGAATCCTCTCTTGAAGCCTCTCAAAATCGCCTAAGCCATGAGAAAAATGAAGACAATGAGCCAAATTTCTTGTTTTAAAACATTCTGTCTAGGCCGATTTCCGCACCTGCGGTCCTTCCTCCGCCCCTGCGATCCCGCAGGTGCGACCAAATCTCCCGCACCTGCGGTTTCCTCAACTCCAACCCAATTGAACCTGCGCCCCACTGCCCGCACCTGCGGCTTCGCAAGTGCGGAATATCCATCGCACCTGCGGTCCCCAGCCAAGCCTGCCCACACTCGCACCTACGGCGCCTAAGCCGTACCTGCAGCTCCGCACCTGCGGCCAAATACTCGTAGGTGCGGATCACACCAGATGATAGCAATCTTCACTTCTTCAAACTTCAATTCTTGATCCGACAACCACCCGGAATCCACCCGAGGCCCCCGGGACCCCGTCCAATTATACCAACCTGTCCCAAAACATAACACGGACTTGCTCGAAGCCTCAAATCACATCAAACAACGCCGAGATCACGAATCGCACTCAAATCCAATTCTTTAAGAACTTAGGATTTCAAACTTCTACATACGATGCCGAAACCTATCAAATCACGTCCGATTGACCTCAAATTTTGCGCACAAGTCATATTCAACATTACGGACCTGCTCCAACTTCCTGAATCGCATTCCGACCTCGATATAAGAACTTCCACTTCCGGCCGAATTTCTCAAAAACCTTCAAATTTCTATCTTTAGCCAAATGGCCCCAAAATGACCTACGGACTTCCAAATTCATTTTCGATCGCGCTCCCAATTCTAGAATCACCATACAGAGCTATTCCCAGACTCGTAATTCCAAACGGACATCAACCCTACTGATATGCACTTCAAGCCCAAATTCATAAAATCCTTCTAAATTCTAACTTCCACAATATACGCCGAAACGCTCCCAAGTTATCCAAAACTCGATCCGGACATACACCTAAGTCCGAAATCATCATACGAACCTGCCGGAACCTTCAAATCCTGATTCGGAGATCGTTTACTCAAAATTCCAATCTTAGTTGATTTCTTCAACTTAAGGGTTCTGAAATGAGAATTTTATTTCCAAATCAATTATAAACTTCCTGGAATTCAATTCTGACCGCGCTCACGGGTCATAATACCTGAAACGGAGCTGATCACGACTTCAACCCACTAAACGCCGCACTAGAGCTAAAAAATGACCAGCCGGGTCGTTACATTCTCCCCCACTTAAACCGACGTTCGTCCTCGAACGTGCTAAGAATTGCTCTGGAGTTACCTGAAATCACTGTTTAACATCTCGAGCACCTACCCATGCTACCACAACCCAGTCGAGCACAATAGCTTGATCAAATCTGGAGATTTCTTCTTTATCAATATAATAAGCTCTGAATTCAATCAAACACCTGAAATTTCTCTAGCCAGGCCTAGTTTCAATATATATATAAGCACTGTATCAACTAGCACATGATATACCAGATCATAACTGCATACCCTTGCTGAATCGGCACCATGCACCGCCTAACTCATCGTCTGACCACAACGACGCTCCTTGAACCTTATTAGCCAAGGTCCACGAACCTGATGCTCCTGATGCACCTCATAACAATTATACAGACATCTTGATATAATGTTGGCGATACAACCACAATGGAGGGAATGCGCAGAAATTCACACTCAACTGCAGAGTTAACAAATCCTTGAATACCTCATCTTGACTAGACTCACTTTCATTATGAACCTGAATGATGGTATTTGTTCTTTAATATGCACTTCACATAACCTTATCATACTGATCCCTGGTCCGATAATCTCGTCTCACCCAGTATGAACTACTCAGACAGTAAATCACCCCAAACATGGCTAATAACCTCACATGATACCGCATCGTCCAATAGGCCATAACTCGAAGATGATAATAAGAAACGCCTCAGGACGGAACTACTCAGCTCACGCAACTAATATGAATTCTTACCAGAAAATGGGAAATAAATCACAAGAAAATAAATACATATTAACCCTTCTCATCATCACACTGTTGCGGCGTGCAACCCAATCCAAATAACATACCCATGGCGACGTGCCACCCGATCCACACATAAAATTTACATAAGAAGATATATATATACGGAGCTAATTTTCTCACTATTACGAATTATTGAATATTGATCACAAGCACGCTAAGTGCATACTACCATCCTGGGGAGACTGATAAAGCCATAGGCTACAAAACTCAAGCACAATTGAGGTGCGATATATATGTATATATACTTTGGATCTCAAGAGTTGTCCTGCTCACATAACATCCCCTCTACGCGGGACCTCAACACATGAGAAATTATCAAGCTGTTTCACAACTCGTACGGCACAATCACAATAACACATAAATTTGGCGAAGACGGAACAACACCCGATGTTCTAATACCTTTCCATGAAAATCTCTCTACTGAAAGAAACATGCCTGGCTCACACGGAGCCCATAATCATATTGAAATCCATCCACAAATATCGATCCACCTCGCTCGCACCAAACTTAGCTATTAGCTTTTACCTGGGTCCACATTAACCCACTTTTTTTCATAATACACGAGAACAACCGTCATCACCGGGACTAACACCCGATAATCCATAATCAACTGAACCGAACGCCCTCCAGGCATAAATTCTCAATTAAGCAATATTGCATTTCTTCATACTCAGTCCAAATCTGAAATCCATCAAGTGACTACATGTCACACTTTATATAATCTTTTCGCGGTCATGCTCCCATGACTTTCCACACAAGGCAACAAGTCTGCCCATGCATAACACCAACCACACTAAGGCCTCAAAACACATCAAGAACCCATGACCAGGGTACAAAGCCTTTTCCACCGAATCTCAATCTCAGGTGACACTGAAATAACACCAGCTTATACTGAACTTTCAAATCACTCTTCCTCGCTCTTCCGAGCTCATGACTTCCTTATTAACACCGAACCGCAATCTCGATTCTTACTCCCAGTTACATACTGCTTTTCGCACCTAACATGCCAACATGAGGTAGCGCAAAAATTCCATATTAACTTCTGAACCACCAATAGGGCGAACACTTCATCATATAGATACCTTTTACTTAACTCAATTCAATAGTACCATCTCAACACACGAGTGAATTTCCATTATCACCCAATCATGCAAATCCTTAAGTAGTAGCCTATACCACCATAACCCTTCCGGGGTCCGCCTACACCTGGCAGGCTATAGCACTCAAATGCTCCCATATAAAATCCGTTACGACGGCCGACAAGCATCGCACACACCGGCACAAACCACATGCATAACTAAATCACATAAAAGGAACCGATCGCTGCCGCAAATGTGCCATTTCAACCATGGCTAGTCAAACTATCTTCTTTTAATCATCTTCAATTGCCTCAAGAATAATAACAACTTCCTTAAGCCCATAGCAAACTCAACCCTCACTCATCTCGAGTGACCTTGATTCACGAGACCATGCTGCCCAAATTCCGCAACCCGTATCATACCCTTATGATAATCTTTTCTTCAATCCGGAGTTATTTCTCTCACTCCTCCAATATTATCTTACATGCTGAAACATATCATAGAACATTCTAACCACCCTCATTTTCTCAGAGATTACTCTGAAAAAGCTCGATTCTCGATCGTACTGCTGCCTGAAATCCTTAATTGCCGCATTCCTAACTTTTGAACTCACTAGGACCGTTATTGAGAGTCACCCACTCCGACTGGCCCCGCATAAAATCAACTCCAAGGCTCTCCTAGCACAGGAACACTTTTTTCAATAAAACACGTGACTGAATCACTATCCTTACAACTCGCCCATGCCTTAAGCATAAATTCTAAATCTTCCAAAGCCTAATCCTGATCCGACGAGGCCAACCTTTGCACATATTCATAAAATCCCACGCACGACTACCATTTTAATCCTTTTTCCTTAGCTGAAATAACTTGCCAACACGCCGACAATCCATGACCCTATGCGAAGACAACCCTACATCCCAACTGCAGATGGTGGGACTCCCCTACTTAGCCCGAAGATACTCCTTGCAAGACCCTGCGTAGATCCTTCCTCTTTTGACAACACGATATTTCTCAACCAATCTGTCCAATTCTTCCAAATTCCCTTGCTAGCACTCCCTAAATACTCGAGTTTTCTACCATTATTCACACATTCTATTTCCTACCGACTAGCCACTAGAACCCCTCACAGAACCTGCCAACCCCGCCATTGCTAACCTATCCCCAAAAGACAACCCACCTGTGGAAATCACCCACGGACACCTCCCAACGATGCTGAAATGCATGCTCTCTACGACCTCAATACCCCATCCTACGTCCTGCTTCATTTACCAACTTACTAGTCTGACCGCTCCTCATGGACACCTATTAAATGTGCGACAATATCTCCAAATTCCAAGTTGTGCTGTCGCTCCCCCACTTTGCGACTGCTCGACTTCCGCTTCTTACTCTGGCCTCCTAGAAATGGAACCACCGCCAAGCCTCATTCCAGGATCATTCTTTGCCAACCGCATTCTTCAATACTTCTTCTCAATACTCTGACCCCACACAACCGAAGAAACCATAGTACCGACAAACTTAACACATTCCATTCGATCAATGACAACGACTACACATCACAGGTGCATATCCTACCTCACTTGAAGACACCAAGTCTTACTACCTTATCAACCCCAACCGGACCATTCATAACCCAAATGCCATTCCTCTACCGGCATAAAAACACTGAAATCTCGAAATCACACTCTGCCAAGACCTCCCTTCAAACCATTCATCTTTCCCAACATACGGGCAAACGTTCTATCATCATATCGACACCATGCGACAATCAATTGCAACCATCATCACTACCCGAGCACAGCCTTAAGGCTCCTAGAAACACAACTACTGAGCTGAAATAACATATTACCCTCTTGTAACGCCATAACAACAGCCATGACCAATTACACATGAAAGCATCTCAAATTACATTCGTAGCACCATTTCCATTCCTCAAATTCCTGATCCATAGCAAGTGCTTCGTGACGCCTAAGATGTTGTAGGAATGAACATAGGCATAAGCCTCAAAGGAATCAACTCGCACGATGAAGAATCAAGAAGGAAAGTACTCCTAACAACCCTGTAGCCTCTCAAAGATAAGTACAGACATCTCCGTATCGATCCACGAGACTTTACTAGACTTGCTCATGACTCGTGAGACCTACGAGAACCTAGCGCTCTGATACCATGTTGTCACGACCCAAAATCCCTAAGGTCGTGATAGCGCCGGACATCAATGTCAGGCAAGCCAAATCATTAATTAATTGAAATAACATTCTGATTTTAATATTTATGAAAAATATTTCCGTTCACTTTACTACATGATAATCAAATAAAAGTCTGTTAATTAAAAACAGTGATTTACAGATTTCTCTTAAGCAATTATATTCCAATACGTATCCCAGAACCCGGTGTCACTAGTACATGAGCAATTTCTAAGAATTCAACAATCATTACAATCCTTTCCGAAATACAACTGGACAAGGAACTTTAAATAAAATAAATACAGTACGAAGGAGACTCTGTCCACTGCGGATCACCTCTGGATGATGCAGCTCGCCAAGTCTCTGAATCCTCCACATTGCTATGAAAGTACCTGTGCAATAAAATGCACAGCAAGTGTAACATGAGTACGAAAACAACGTGTACTCAGTAAGTCACCCGCCTAACCTCAGAGAAGTAGTGACGAGAGGTCAAATTTGACACTTACCAAAGGTCAATTTAAAATATTTAAGAGTGACACTAAGCAAGGTTTTATCATAAACAATTTATAAAACAGAATATAAACATCTAACAACTCCGTTCACATTTAACACTTCATATCTTCGTCATATTAACAATTAATCAACATGGTGATTTAATCAAAAAATAATAAATCAACGGAAGGAACAACTTCTTCCAAAAGTCTTTTTAATAACTTTAAATCTCTGTCATTTCAATTGACAATTTACCATTTCAGGCCTGTAATCAGGAAAATATCATAGCAACTACGCAGCAAATACTATGCGTAGGCAATGCCGAGGGTCGAACGGCGCGGACCAACAATAATAAACTGTGCACTGCCGAAGGTCGATCGGCTCGAACCATAGATGCATCTATCTAACCCGCTCGCGAATCGATCATGCGACGCGGTTAACATAATACGGCTAGCCTGCTCGCGAATCATACATGTGACTCAGGTGCTCATATGAATACATACACAAATACAGGGTCTTCCTGCTCGTGAATCACTCAAGCGACTCAAGCACCCAAAGTTACACATGTCCACATAATAAATTCGTATTTCAGCAAGAAAATTATTTTTCTCAGGAAAGTGGTAAAATCTTTATTAAAAGAAACATAAAATATAGTTTTTGAAATCTTTGTTTTTGAAACTCATTTGTCAAGTTTAGTGATACTCCATGATACAACCCAGTCCAGGTACACATATATTCACAGCGAAAATAATTTTGTTTTTAGAAGGTTAACAATATGAGCTCTAGCTTTTCTTTAGACATTAAATTACATTTTCGGTCATATTATTATTTTAATATTACATGAAGGGTTACAGGTACACACCTAAGGCATGCTAGTGGGTCCTAGGCTACCCGGACATGGCATAATAGTAGCTACGCATGGACTCCCGTCACCTCGTGTGTACGTAGCCCCCAAAGATAATAGTATATACTGAATTAATTCACCTAGGGGGACGATTTCCCCTCACAAAGTTAGAAAGGAGACTTACCTCGCTCCGAAATTCCAATACCGGCTTCCAAGCCCTTCCGATGACTTCAACGGACGCACAACGCTCCGAAACTACCACATAATGGCAAAGCAATGAAAATTCATCCTAATACTCACAACAAATTCAAATTACATAGTTTTCCAACCCCGCTCGGAGAAATGACCAAAATGCCCTCAGGCCCACGTGCCGGAATCCGAAATTTCTCGAAGATACATTCTACCCATAGCCTTACTAACTCAAATATATAATTTACTCAAATATTCATGCTCAATTCGTGGCTAAAATCTAAATTTACATTTTCTAGGTTTTTCTTCGAAAACCCCAATTTCCATGCCTAATCCATGCATATATTCTTGTATTTAACTTACAAATGGGAGGATTACTTACCTTGACAATGCATAAAGGAATCCTCTCTTGAAAACTCCCAAAATCGCCTAAGCCATGAGAAAAATGAAGACAATGAACCAAATTTCTTGTTTTAAAACATTCTCCTAGGCCGATTTCTGCACCTGCGGTCCTTCCTCCGCACCTGTGATCCCGCAGGTGCGACAAAATCTACGGCATCTGCAGTTTCCTCAACTTCATCCCAAATCACACCTGCGCCCCACTGCCCGCACCTGCGGCTTCGCAGGTGCGGAATATCAATCGCACCTGCGGTCCTGTGATGACCCAAAAGGTCATCTTGTGTAATTTAGCAGAAACTGTGTTATGAGTCCCCGAAACCCTCCATTAATCTCACCTCGATATGCGTGCTTAGCCCGGAAGCTTTTATGTGAAAACTTGATGAAAAGTTGATTTTATAATGATTAATTGATTAAAGTTGACTTTGGTCAATATTTTTGGTAAACGGATCCGGACCCGTGATTTGACGGTCCCGGAGGGTCCGTAGAAAAATATGGGACTTGAGCGTATGCCCGGAATCAAATTCCGAGGTCCCAAGCCCGAGAAATAAATTTTTAAAGAAAATTGTTTTCTGAAAATAATAAAGTCTTTTGAAAATGATAATTAATGTGAAAGCCGTGTTGTCGGGCCCGTATTATGGTTCCGAAGCCCGGAACAAGTTGAATATATGTTATGTGAGTTATCTGTGAAATTTGGTGTAAAACGGACTTGAAATGTCGAGTTTCGGATCAAAATCGGAATAATTAAGCCTTATGAAGTTTTGAGAAAATTCTAGGAGATTTGAGGTTTAATTCCTTGTTTTTGAGGATATTTTGGTGATTTAAATGCTTGAATAAGTTCGTAGGATGATTTGGGAGTCGTGTGTGTTTTTGGTTTGGAGACCCGAGGGCTCGGGTGAGTTTCGGGTAGTTAACGGGTGTATAAAGTAGAAAAATTTGGTGTTTTTGATGTTTTGCTGGTGTCTGGTGTAACACCCTTTGCGAACGCGGCCAAGGTCCCGCGAACGCGAAGGGTAATCATCTTGGCCTAGGTTTTTACTCTACGCGAACGCGTAGAGGGAGACGCGAACGCGGAGCACTGGACAGTGATTCTACTCGAACGCGTCCCCAGGGGTGCGAACGCGTAGTGTTAGTCTGGGGGGCTGGGTAGGTTTTTCTTCGCGAACGCGGCCCTAGGCTCGCGAACCTATTGGACAGGACTGCCAACCCTTTGCGAACGCGGCCATTTGCTCGCGAACGCGAAGGGTAATCATCTTGGCCTAGGTTTTTACTCTACGCGAACGCGTAGAGGGAGACGCGAACGCGGAGCACTGGACAGTGATTCTACTCGAACGCGTCCCCAGGGGTGCGAACGCGTAGTGTTAGTCTGGGGGGCTGGGTAGGTTTTTCTTCGCGAACGCGGCCCTAGGCTCGCGAACCTATTGGACAGGACTGCCAACCCTTTGCGAACGCGGCCATTTGCTCGCGAACGCGAAGGGTAATTTTTGCCTAGTGATTTTTAAAGCTTAAAAACAGAATGCATTCGGGATTTCCTCATTTCCATCACTCTCTTCTTCCTCAAACCCCCATTGACGACCTCCAAGCTAATTCACCTCCATAACCCCTTGGGTAAGTGACTTCAACTCCAATTTCTTCCATTTTTCCTTCATCAACACTAGAATCTAGGCCTAGAATCCTAAAAACAAAGTAGAAATTAAGGGATTTGGGTAGAGTTAGGGATTATGGAACTTTGGGGAAATTCAACCTCAATTTGGGGTCGGATTTAAAAACAAATCATATATTTGAACTCCTGGGGGTATGGGTGATCGGGTTTTGGTCTGAGCCTCGTGTTTGGACCAAGCAGGCCCGGGGTCGAATTTTGGTATTTTTGGAAGAATGCTTGGAAATGGGTAATTAGGCTATGGAATCGATTTATTGAGTCATTATTTCCCCTTGTCGGGTGATCATGATTTGTTATTCCACTATACTGCATTCCTTGCTATTTTGATAATTGTCATTGCATTGGTGAGGAAGAGTGTAAAGCACGAAGGGTGATGTCGTGCCATGATTTACATTGATTACATCATACATAGCATAGTGAGGAAGGGAGTAAAAGCACGAAGGGTGATGCCGTGCCATGATTTACATTGATTACATCATACATTGCATAGTAAGGAAGAGAGTAAAAGCACGAAGGGTGATGCCGTGCCATGATTTACATTGATTACATGATACATCGCATAGTGAGGAAGAGAGTAAAATCATGAAGGGTGATGCCGTGCCATGATTTACTTTGATTATATCATACATTGCATAGTGAGGAAGAGAGTAAAAGCACGAAGGGTGATGCTCTGCCATGATTTACATTGATTACATCATATATCACATAGTGATGAAGAGAGTCAAAGCACGAAGGGTGATGTTGTGCCATGATTTACATTGATTCATCATACATTTCATAGTGAGGGAGAGAGTAAAAGAATGAAGGGTGATGCCGTACCATGATTTACATTTAAAATCACGAAGGTTGATGCCGTGCCATGATTACATTACCATACATGATACATTGCATCGTGAGGAAGAGAGTAAAAGCACGAAGGGTGATGCCGTGCCATGATTCTTGTTATCTTACATCGTACATTGCATTGTGAGGAAGAGAGTAAAAGCACGAAGGGTGATGCCGTGCCATTTATTACATTTCTAGCATTATGTTTGTTTCATTAGCATGTTTCTTATAAGTTGCCTTCTTGTCTGTTCCTATGTTCTTAATTAACTGCTCTATTTCACTTGTTACCCCATTGTTTGTTCCCATATTCTCCTACGTAATTGTTTATCTCTTGCCTTGTTGCTCCACGATATATGTTGTAGAATATGACAGGTTAACTTTTGTTGTCAAGTCTAGCCTCATCACTACGTCGGCCGAGGTTAGGCTTGGCACTTAATCAGTACATGGGGTCGGTTGTACTGATGCTATACTGCACATCTTATTGTTGTGCAGATCCCGCACCCGGACCCAGTGGACAGCGTTGAGGGAGTTCCCTTCAGTTCACCTTAGAGGCTTCAAGGTATACCCGCTGGCGTTCGTGGGCCTTGGCATCTCTCCTATCCCTAGTTCTTCACTTCTGTCTTGTTTTCTTCTAGTTTTTGGAGACAGTCATGTATTTCTTTTCAGGCTTTGTATTTAGCATTCCTATAGATAGTTCGTGAGTTTGTGACTCCAGGTTTTGGGAGATTATTGCGACGTTGTATTATATTGTATTTACTTAGCATTAAACCTTATTTATTTCCGCTGTTAAGTTGTGAACTATTTTTTGTTTATTCTGTTAATTCGGTGTTATCATGTTAGTTTAACTGTACATGTTGGCTTGTCTAGCGGGTTGAACGTTAGACGCCATCACAGCCCGATGGTGGGATTTCGGGGCGTGACAAGTTGGTATCAGAGCACTAGGTTGCTTAGGTCTCACAACTCACGGACAACTTGGTAGAATCTGAGGGATCGGTACAGAGACATTTGTATTTATCCCCCAGAGGCTGCAAAGTTCGGATGACTCCACACTTCTTTTCATCTCTGTCGTGCGATACGAATTCTGAGTACTGATTGAGTTTCTATTCTACTCTCTCGCAGATGGCGAGGACGCATGCTTTCCTTGGTTACGCTCAGCAGCCCGACACTCCTGCTACAGCTCCTATGAGGGTCGAGGTCGAGGACAAGGCTGTACTAGAGGTCGAGGACAAGGTTGTACTAGAGGCCGAGGTCGGGGCCGGGCTCAGCCTAGAGCAGCAGCCCCAGTGGAGGACCCTCAGGTCGATTTTGACGAGGAGGTCCCAGTTCCGGCAGTCCCAGTTGGACCAGCTCAGGTCCCAGAAGAGTTCATAGCTATCCCACTGCTTCAGGACGCTCTTGTCCGTCTAGTCGGACTCATGGAGAGTGTAGCACATGCGGGTCTTCTTCATACTGATCGGGAGAGGGTTTGGAGATATATTGAGGGATTGGCCCAGCCTATCAGACTTTAGATGGCTAGAGAGTCAGGTACTGATATATCATTCTTGGATGCGGCCAATGTGGCCAGGAGGATTGAGATGATTATCTCACAGGGTGATGGTCAGGGGGCTGACAAGAGACCCCGCCATTTAGGTCGTTTCAGTGGAGCCTCATCTGGGGGCAAGGATTCTTCAGGCAGAGGTCATCCTCCCAGACCCTATCAGTCGGCACTTCAGATAGCTCACAGTGCACCACCATCACCTATCAGTGCACCGCCGCTTTAGAGTTTCCAGGGTGGTTAATCAGGGTCGTCAGGGACAGTTCCAGAGTCCCCAGCCATATCAGCAGAGGCCATGCTATTCTTGTGGTGTTCCAGGGAACATTGCCAGGTATTGTCCCCGAGCTTCTAGTGGCCCTTAGTATCTTCCCGTGCTATGGTTCCCGCGCCAGGTGCACCCCCACCCCCTCAGCCAGCTAGGAGTGGCGGTCGGGGTGCCAGAGGTAGAGGTCAGACTCATAGAGGTGGAGGACATGCCACGAGAGGTAGAGGTTAGGACGTAGTAGGTCGACCCAGAGAGGATCAAATTGGAGGAGCCCAGCCCCGATGCTATGCTTTTCCTGCCAGGCCTGATGCCGAGGCTTCTGATGCAGTTATTACAGGTACAGTTTCAGTTTGCAGCTGAGAGGCTTCGGTGCTATTTGATCTGGGTTCTACATTCTCCTTTGTGTCTTCATATTTTTCCCCTTATTTGAGTATGCCCCGTGATTCCTTGAGTACTGTTGTGCATGTTTCTGCACCGATGGGTGATTCTATAGTGGTATATCGAGTCTACTGTGCTTGCTTATTAGTCATGGGTGGTCTGGAGACTCAGGTTGATCTTTTGCTTCTTGATATGGTTGACTTCGATGTTATATTGGGGATGGATTGTTTATCCCCCTATTATGCTATTATGGACTGTCATGCTAAGACAGTGACCTTGGCTTTGCCAGGGGTGCCTCGCTTGGAGTGGAAGGGAACTCCTAGTCATTCTTCTGATAGAGTTATTTCTTAAATGAAGGCTCGGCGCATGGTCGGGAAGGGTTGTTTGGACTATCTGGACTATGTTCGTGATTCTAGCGCCGAGGTTCCTTCCTTGGAGTCGATGCCCGTGGTTCATGAGTTTCCAGAGGTTTTCCCTGTTGACTTGCCGGGTATGCCCCCCGACAGGGATATTGATTTTTGTATTGAGTTAGCTCAGGGCACCCAGCCTATTTCTATTCCGCCGTATCGTATGGCCCCGTTAGAGTTGAAGGAGTTGAAAGATCAGTTGCAGGATTTGTTGGACAAAGTCTTCATTAGGCCTAGTGTCTCTCCTTGGGGTGCTCCAGTATTGTTTGTCAAGAAGAAAGATGGATCGATGAGGATGTGTATCGACTACCAGCAGTTGAATAAGGTTACTATTAAGAACAAGTATCCTTTGCCGATGATTGATGATTTATTCGACCAGCTTCAGGGTGCTTCAGTGTTTTCCAAGATTAACTTGAGATCTGGTTACCATTAGCTGAGGATTAGGGCGTCTGATGTCCCTAAGACAACTTTTCGCACTCGTTATGGGCATTGTGAATTCTTGGTGATGTCACTTGGGCTGACGAATGCCCCTGCCGCTTTTATGGAGTTGATGCACCGAGTGTTCAGACCTCATTTGGACTCGTTCGTGATTGTTTTCATTGATGATATATTGATATACTCTCGCAGCCGAGAGGAGCATGAGCAGCACCTTAGAGTCGTCCTCCAGACTCTGAGGGATAGTCAGTTGTATGCCAAATTTTCCAAGTGCGAGTTCTGGTTGAGTTCAGTTGCCTTTCTAGGCCATGTGGTATCGTCAGAGGGCGTTCAGGTGGATCCCACGAAGATTTCAGCAGTCAGAGATTGGCCTAGACCTACCTCAGCTACAGAGATCCGGAGTTTCTTGGGCTTAGCAGGTTATTATCGCTGATTTGTGGAGGGCTTTTCATCCATTGCAGACCCGATGACCAGGTTGACTCAGAAGAGTGCCCAGTTCATGTGGTCTAATGAGTGCGAGGCGAGCTTTCAGAAGCTCAAGACAACCTTGACCACGACACCAGTGTTGGTTTTGCCCACAGGTTCAGGATTGTATGTTGTGTATTGTGATGCTTCACGGGTTGGGCTTGGTGCAGTGTTGATGCAGGATGGCAAGGTTATAGCCTATGCTTCTCGTCAGTTGAAGGTCCATGATAAGATATATCCATTTCATGATTTGGAGTTAGCAGCTATTGTGCATGCATTGAAGATTTGGAGGCATTACTTGTATGGTGTACCATGTGAGGTGTTCATGGATCATAAAAGCTTGCAGTATTTGTTTAAAAATAAGGAGTTGAACAGNTGGTGGTCGATTCTTTGAGTCGGAAGTCAGCTAGTATGGGTAGTCTTGCCTATTTATCAGTCGGAGAGCGACCTCTTGCTTTGGATGTTCAGGCGTTAGCCAACCGGTTTTTTTGAGATTGGAGGTTTCTGAGACTGGCAGTGTTTTGGCCCATACCGTGGCCCATTCTTCATTGTCTGACCGTATTCGGGCCAGCCAGTATGATGAACGCCACTTATGTGTTCTTAGAGATAGAGTCAGGCACGGAGTTGCCAAGCAGGTTACGGTTGATGCTGAGGGAGTATTGAGGATGCAGAGTCGCATTTGTGAACCTGATGTGGATGGTATTCGTGAGTTGATACTTCAGGAGGCCCATAGTTCCCAGTATTCTATTCATCCGGGCGCCGCAAAGATGTACCAGGACATGCGACAGAACTATTGGTGGTGGAGGATGAAGAAGGATATTGTAGCTTATGTAGCTCGGTGCTTGAACTGTAAGCAGGTTAAGTACGAGCACCAGAGACCCGGTGGTTTGATGCAGCAGATTCAGCTTCCCGAGTGGAAATGGGAGCGTATCACCATGGACTTTGTAGTTGGACTCCCTCGGACTCAGAGGATGTTCGATGTAGTATGGGTCGTTGTGGATAGGCTGACCAAGTCAGCGCACTTCATTCCAGTATCATGTTCGTACTCAACAGAAAAGTTGGCAAGGATCTATATGAGAGAGATTGTTAGGCTGCATGGTGTGGCCATATCCATTATATCAGACCGAGGTACTCAGTTTACCTCCCATTTCTGGAGAGTATTTCAGCGAGAGTTGGGTACCCAGATTGATTTGAGCACCGCATTTCATCCTCAGACGGACGGGCAGTCCGAGCGCACTATTCAGATTTTGGAGGATATGTTGCGAGCATGTGTTATTGACTTTGGTGGTTCATGGGACCAGTTCTTGCCCTTAGCTGAGTTTGCCTACAACAACAACTATCATTCGAGCATTCAGATGGCTCTGTACGAGGTGTTGTATGGTAGACGGTGTCGGTCTCCAGTCGGATGGTTTGAGATGGGAGAGGCTAGATTGTTGGGTTCTGAGTTAGTCCAGGATGCCTTGGACAAGGTGAAGATCATTCAGGATAGACTTCGTACAACTCAGTCCAGGCAGAAGAGTTATGCAGATCGCAGGGTTCGAGATTTGGAATTTATGATAGGCGACCGGGTATTTCTTCGGGTGTCGCCCATGAAGGGCGTGATGAGATTCGGAAAGAAGGGCAAGTTGAGCCCTAGGTACATTGGTCATTTGAGATTCTGGACAAGGTAGGGGAGGTGGCCTACAGACTTGCCTTGCCACCTAGTTTGTCAGTTGTATCCAGTATTTCACGTGTCTATGCTCCGGAGGTATGTTGGGGACCCATCTCATATACTTGACTTCAGTGATGTCAAGTTGGACAAGAATCTGTCTTATGAGGAGGAGCCGGTAGCCATATTAGATCGGCAGGTGCGACAGTTGAGATCGAGGAGTTATCATTCGATTCGTGTTCAGTGGAGAGGTCAGCCTGTTGAGGCAGCTACTTGGGAGTCCGAGCCCGATATGCGGAGCCGTTATCCCCATATTTTCCCCGATTTAGGTACTTTTCTATGTCCATTCGAGGAAGAACGGTTGTTTTAGAGGTGGAGATTCTGATGACCCAAAAGGTCATCTTGTGTAATTTTGCAGAAACTGTGTTTCGAGGCCCCCAAGTCCTCTGTTAATCTCACCTTGATATGCATGCATAGCTCGGGCGTGTAGCCGGGAAGCTTTTATGTGAAAAGTTGATGAAAAGTTGATTTCATAATGATTAATTGATTAAAGTTGACTTTGGTCAACATTTTTGGTAAACGGACTCGGACCCGTAATTTGATGGTCCCGGAAGGTCCGAGAAAAATATGGGACTTGGGCGTATGCCCGGAATCGAATTCCGAGGTCCCAAGCCCGAGAAATAAATTTTAAAGAAAATTGTTTTATGAAAATAATAAAGACTTTTGAAAATGATAATTAATGTGAAAATCGTGTTGCCGGACCCGTATTATGGTTCCGAAGCCTGGAACAGGTTGAATATATGTTATGTGAGTTATCTGTGAAATTTGGTGTAAAACGGACTTGA
>ML426345.1:0-42697 GCA_005239525.1 Nicotiana knightiana | reverse complement strand
TATATATATATGTATGTATATATGTATGTATATTGGCTAGCAAATGTAATTTGTTTCAACCGGTCGGTTAATTTTATATGTTTATCTTAAAATAGGATTGACCCAACACCGCCCAACCCAATAACCATATACGCAAGTTAAAATAACACAAAAACTGGATTCTTTCCCCATAAAAAACATAGTTTAGAATGCATAAGATTCTAACAAAAAAATAAAGAAATAAAATTTATAATTAGAGAGCACATGAAATCAAAATGCTATCAATTTGATTAAAAATCTAGAAAAAAAAAGAAGAAGATAGAAGTATCATGTATGTAGAATTTACTATTCACTTTTAGTATTATTTTAATTTTTATATATGAGTATTGGGTCGGGTGGGCCAAGTCGGGTTGGGCCATTCCTATTTTAATTGTATTATTATTGTAACGACCTGACCGGTTTTTCCGCTTCCTAGATCTCAATTCCCCTAAATAAGACTTCTCGTATGTGCTTTTGTTGTTTTATGAATTGTGGCGATGGTTAGTTCGGGTTTGGAAGAGTTTGGGTTGAAATTGGAACACTCAATTCCTTAATATTTGCTTTAAAGGGCTAAGTTTGACTTGGGTCACCATTTCTAGTAAACTACCTCGAAATCAGAATTTGATGGTCCCAATAGGTTCGTATGATGATTTTAGACTTGGGCGTATGTTCGGATCAGGTTTTGGATGACCCGAGAGCGTTTCCGCGCCTAAAGTTGAAAGTTGGCTTAGTGAAGTTTTAAAAATTCTTTAATTTGGTTTGGAGTACGTATTGGTGTTCTTGAGGTTCGTTTGATTTCGAGCTTGGGAATAGTTTCGTATGATGATTTAAGACTTGCACGCAAAATTTGGTGTCATTCCGAGTGGTTTAGGTATGATTCGGCGTCGGGTAAGTTGGAAGAACTTGAAGTTAATTAGTTGATTCGGTTTGGTTTAGGGTGTGATTCTTAGTTTTGGTATTTTTTTCCGTGTTTTGAGGGTTCAGGCAAGTCCGTCTCATGATTTCAAACTTGTTGGTATGTTTGGACGGGGCCTCGGGGGCCCCGGATGCCATTCGAACGATGCGCAGAAGTCATTGGCTTGGATGAATAGCTGAAGCATCAAGCATCTAGTGCAATCGCACCTGCGGAGGGCCAGCCGCAGGTGCAAGCTCGCATAAGCGAGCCAACAGCCGCAGAAGCGGCCCAGCGTGGGTTACCCGTTGGTCGCAGAAGCGAGGGTAGCGGCCACATCTGCGAAGGCGTAGATGCGAGGAAGGATTTGCAGAAGCGGCCTAGTGCGTAGGTGCGGTGCACGTGCCATAGAAGTGGGATCGCAGATGTGAGACTCCGCATGCAGAAGCGGGAGGGGCAAACTTGGGCCTAGTCCGCAGAAGTGGAGCCGCAGAAGCGGAATTCGCTAGGCAGTGAGGTCCATTTATTGCGGGACTTAGGGAATTTTGACTCATTTCCTTCACTTCTATCCAATGTAAGATAAATACAAAGATTATGGGTAGATTTTAACATGTAAAATTATGAAAATTTTGGGTTTAGATGAAAAACCTAGGTTTTGATAAAAATAGGATTTAACCACGAAAATGGTTATGGGATTGGGTGAAAATTATATATTTGAGTTCGTGAGGTTATGGGTAACAACTTTGTTTGAAAATTTTCAAAATCTGGGCCATGGGCCCGGGGTGAATTTTTAAGAATCTTCCAATTTGGGTCTGGTAATTAAAACATGTATTGATTATATTATATAAAATTTAGCTAGTTGTAGATTGTTCGGCACCAAGTGGAGTCTTTAGAGTGAATTTGTGGCTGGAAAGTGAGCTTTGAGATGAGGTAAGTCTCTTGCCTACCCTTGTAATAGAGAATTTACCCCATAGGTGATTTAAATTAATATTTGCTTCGAATTATGGGAGCTATGTACGCACGAGGTGACGAAAGTCCGTGCGCAACTACTAACTATACTTCAGTATGTGTAGTTTAGGACCCAAATCATGAAATACTTGTAATGTTTTCACCCTACTTGTTTTTTAAAGTGCCTAAATTATATTGGAACTTGATAAAGGAATTGTAAAAGACCGAATTTTACTTACTTGAGTTTTGGCGGAATAGAAATTGTGCTTCTTTGTGTATTAGCCTTGTAATAACTTTTAAATTGGATGTCTATACAATATCCTCTCTTCTTTTGGAGCGGGCCGAATTTGTTGGCAGTAGAATAGATGCATCTATGGTTCGTGTTGCATGACCCTCGGTAGTGTATACATTATTCTTGATTGGGTCGTACGACCTCGGCATAATTGTGCATTATAATACTCATAGTTTAATTATATTTTATATTGTTTCATGGCTTGAAAGGTTAAATTATATCAGACAAAAATTGATTAGAGATTTACCATTTGTTAAAGGATTATTTATTTTCATTCTTGTTGTTGAGATATTATTATTTACATAACCCATGCTTATTAGAATTTCTGTATCTTTATTGTTAGCCCATAGTAAGTGTCGATATCGATCCCTCGTCACTACTTCTTCGAGGTTAGACTAGATACTTACTGGATACACATTATTTATGTAATCTGCTACACTTCTGCATTAACCGTGCAGGATCTAAGGCAGGTGCATCCGGCAGTCATACTAGCGCTCACCCCCGTTATCCTGAGGCCTAATGGTGAGCTGCTTCCTGAGTCATTCCGCAACACCTAGAGCCTCTCTTTTGCACTTATTTTTCTGTCTACTTTTATTTCAGACAGTAGTTAGAGTTTTGTATATTCTACTAGTTTCTCACACACTTGTGACACCAGGTCTTGGCACAAATACTAGTAGACTTTATGGTTTTTGAGTAGTTATATCACTATGATTGAACTCAGTTGTCTTCGTTTTGTTTATTAAATTTTCTACTCCTTAATCTCTTGATAAATGGAATTTTATTACTTGGAAACTTATTAAAAAGAATAATTACATAGTTAGTTCAGTGTTGGCTTTCCTAGCGATGACGCCTGGCGCCATAATAGCTTATAGGAGAAATTGGGTCATGACAACATGGTATCAGAGCACTAGGTTCACGTAGGTCTCATAACATATGAGCATGCCTATTGGAGTCTTGAGGATCGGTGCGGAGACATCCGTACTTATCTTCGAGACGCTATAGGGTATTAGGAAACTACTCTTTCTTCATCTCTTATCGTGCAGTCAATGTTGTGCGAACTATCTTTCTCTTATTCCCTCACAGATGGCAAGAACGCGCACCGCGGATGTACTTGATCACGGAGGGACTGCTCCCCCTGTTGCTAGAGAGAGGGGCAGAGGTCGGGGGAAGGCTACAGCTTTTGGTAGATGACGAGGACGTCCTAGAGTTGCTCCAGTTATTCCACCAGTGTATAGAGTAGAGGATCTTATTTTTGAGGAGAAGGGCGAGGTGCCTAAAGTCGAGCTAGCCCCAGTAGATTTCATGTCCGCACCAGGATTCCAGGAGGTCACGCGCCGTATGCTGCGGTTCACGGATTCTATGACTCAGGGTGGTTTATTTCCACCGGACCTAGCTACATCTCAGGTGGGAGGGGAGCACAGACCTCTACCACTCAAGCTCCTGGGTATGCATCTGCCTTATATTAGACCCCGGGTGCACTACCCATGGGCGGAGCCCAACCAGTAGCGACAGTTGTACCTGAGCCCAGACTAGATATGGCCGACGAGTCGTAGAAGCTATTAGACCAATGGACCAAGTTTATTCCTAATGTATTTTGAGGTGAGCAACATGAGGACCCCCGGGACTTTATTTATCGGTGCAGGGACAGATTTCACAACATGATGATATTGGAGTCCCATGGGGTGGATTTTACTAATTTCCAGCTGGAGGGCAGGGCCCGTAGGTGGTGGGAGTCATATCTCCTTGGCAGACCTATAGATTCTCCTCCCATGACTTGGGGCTGGTTCACCCGTATTTTTCTGGATAGGTATATTCCTCCCTCTAAGAGGGAAGAGTTGCAGTTTTAGTTTGAGCAGCTCCCGCAGGGTAAGATATCAGTGATCGACCATGAGGCGAGTTTCTCTGATTTGTCTCGACATGCACTTATGATACTTCCTACAGACACAGAGATAGTTCGGAGGTTTGTTGCAAGTTTACACTCTGGTATTCAGGCCATTATGTCCCAAGAGGTTGAGATGGGGACTTCTTACGAGCTAGTTGTGGAGATAGCTCAGTGGATTAAGGGTGTACGTCAGGGTAGCCGAGAGCGTGCGACGAGGGATAAGCGATTTCGATATTCTTGAGATTTCAGAGGTACCCTAGCTAGGGACACAGGTCAGTTTATGAGGGGTAGTCTAGCAGAGCCACATATCCAACATCTTCGCATCCTCGGGGTGCTCCAGTGCGACCCTATTTTAGCGTCATGCTAGAGAGTTCCTACCGCCTGCCAGCTATTCAGGGTTCCTCTAGTAGGTATTTGAGCCATCAGGGTCAGACGTCAGCTCAACAGTCCACCGTACCAAGAGTTTGTTTCAAGTGTGGGGATCTTAGTCAAGTGCAGAGGTTTTTCCCCAGGCTTCGGGGCAAGGCAGTGCAACAGGGTCAGTAGCCTATGATTTTAGCACCAGCTCCCGCACTAGCCATCCGGCCGCCCATAGCGGATGGAAGGTGGGTAGGGGTCGTCTTATAGGTGGAGTCCAGGTGGCGCTCCAGCTAGGTTCGATGCTTTACTGGCCAGACTAGATGTAGTAGCCTCAGATGTCGGGATCACAAGTATTATTTTTGTCTTCGGTAGGGATGCTTCAGTATTATTTGATACAGGGTCTACATATTCATATGTTTTATCTCTATTTTCTCATTTCTTAGGTGTTATTAGTGAGTCCTTGGGTACTCCTATTTATGTTCCCACACCAGTGGGTCATTCTGTTGTTGTGGGTCGCATCTATCAGCCTTACATCATTACATGTTGTGGTAATGAGACTAGAGAGGATCTTCATTTGCTTGATGTGACCGACTTTGAGATCATCCTGGGCATGGAATGGTTATCTCCATATCATTCCATTCTTTATTGCATGCCAAGACTGTCACCTTGGCGATGCCAGAGTTTCCTAGATTGGAGATGGGGTTCGTCTGTCAGTGCATCCAGTCGGGTTATTTCTTTTCTGAAGGCTCGACACATGGTCGAGAAGGGGCGTTTGGCTTATCTAGATTATGTTTGGTGTACGACTATAGAGACTTCAATGATTGATTCAGTGCTCGTAGTCCGAGAGTTCTTCGATGTGTTTCCTTTTATCTTCTAGGTATGCCACCAGATCGTGATATTGATTTCTGTATTGATTTAGCTCCAGGTACCCAGCCTTTCTCTATTCAACAGTATCGTATGGCTCTGAATGAGTTGAAGGAGTTAAAGGAACAACTTAAGGAGTTTCTAGGAAAGGGGTTCATCAGACCGAGTGTAACACCTTGGGGTGCACCAGTGTTATTCGTGAAGAAGAAGGATGGGACTATGCGGATGTGCATTGATTACAGCCATTTGAACAAAGATACCATTAAGAACAAGTGTATTGTTGATTTGTTTGACCCGTTGCAGGGTGCTAGGGTGTTATCTAATATCGACTTGAGATCGGGATATTATCAGTTGAAGATTCGGGATTCGGATATTCCGAAGATGTCTTTCCGGAATAGATATTGCATTATGAGTTTCTAGTGATGTCCTTTGGCTTCACTAACGCCCCCGCGACGTTTATGGTTTTGATGAAACAGGTATTCAGGACATATATTGATTCATTTTATCATTGTCTTCATTGATGACATTTTGATCTACTCACGTAGCATGGAGGAGCACGAGCAGCATTTGAGAGTGGTGCTTCAGGCCTTGCGGGAATAGAAGCTATATGCTAATCTCTCCAAGTGTGAGTTCTGGTTGGATTATGTGGCACATTTAGGGCATGTTGTATCAGGAGAGGGTATTAAGGTAGATCCCGACAAGATAGAGGAAGTTCAAAGTTGGCCTCACCCTACCACTGCGACTGAGATTGTGAGCTTCTTGGGGTTAGCGGGTATTATCAGCGGTTTATGGATATCTTCTTATCCATTGAAGCACCTTTGACTAGATTGACCCAGAAGGGTGCTCCGTTCCGATGGTTTGATGATTATGAGGTGGGCTTTTAGAAGCTCAAGATCGCATTGACTTCAGCATCTGTTTAGTGTTGCTTTTCGGTTCAGGGATGTATACTGTGTATTGTGACGCTTCACGTGTTGGTTTGGGTTGTGTATTAATGCAGGAGGGGCGAGTTATTGCATATGCTTCACGTTAGCTGAAGACCCATGAGAAGAATTACCCTCTATACGATTTGAAGTTGTTCGCAATTATTCATGCTCTCAAGATATGGAGGCATTATTTTTATGTGGTTTCCTGTGAGGTTTACACCAATCACCGTAGCTTACAGCATTTTTTCAAGTAGAGGGATCTCAATTTGAGGAAGCGCAGGTGGCTTGAGTTACTAAAAGATTATGATATTACCATCATTTATCATCCGGGCAAGGTAAATGTAGTTTTGGATTCCATGAGCAGAAAGAAGGAGAGTATAGGTAGTTTGGCATTCATTTCAGTACAGGAGAGGCCACAATCTTTGGACATTCAGTCCCTGGCTAACAGACTTGTGAGGTTGGGTATTTCAGAGCCCAGTCGAGTTCTTGCATGCATTGTCGCCCAGTCTTCTCTATTCGAGCAGGTCAAGGCTATGTGTTCCTAATATTGATGGCTTGAGGAAGAAGATCCTAGATGGTACTATAGAGTACTGCCAAGGAGGTTATTATCAGTGAGGATGGTGTTCTGCGACTCCAGGGTCGCCAATGTGTTCGTAATGTTGATGGATTGAGGGAGAAGATCCTAGAGCAATGGTGTTGGCGGATGAAAAAGGACATAGTTGAGTATATAGCAAGGTGCCTAAACTACCATCAGGTTAAGTATGAGCATCAGAGGCCAGGTGGCCTACTCCTGCAGATGACTATACTTGAGTCAAAATGGGAGCGCATTGCTATGGACTTTATAGTTGAGTTGTCGCGGACCTTGCGGAAGTTTGATGAAGTTTTGGTCAACGTCAACAGGTTTACCAAGTCGGAACACTTCATTCTGGTGGTGACCACGTATTCTTCAGAGAGGTTGGCCCAGATTTAGGAGATTGTTCGGTTGCATGGTGTGCCTAATTCTATCATATAGGCCCTCAGTTTACTTCGCATTTATGGAGGGCAGTACACCGTGAGTTGGGAATCCGGTGTCACGACCCCAAATCCTAAGCTGGTCATGATGGCGCCTATCATGGAATTAGGCTAGCCAACCATTACAGACTATCATAATATTTCATAATTTCCAAGACTAGCATATTAAGACAGCAAAATGGAATAAATAATTTATACACTACCACAAAACCTGGAGCCAACTGTCATGAACATCTAGGACTATAAATACAATGTACAATAAGGTGACTTGCTATTACAAAAGTCTGAAAAACGAAAGACAAAACTATGAACTGAGGAAAGGAAAGGAGGTGAGTTGGGGACGCTGAGCAGCGACCTCGATCCTCGAACAACTCCAAGCACGTCCGGAAATCAACTAGTGAGATGGTCCGGTAGCTGGATCTGCACACAAAGGTGTAGGGAGTAACGTGAGTACACCAACTCAGTAAGTCATCAAAGTAACTAAAAACTTGAGTGTAGTGACGAGCATTTATGAATCATGTAAATCCATATAATAAGTAACAGTGGAAATAAATAAATCCAGTCAGGAATCCACATTTCGAATATTTCATAAACTCCAGTTTCCATTTAAAATCTCGTATAAAAACATTTTTCCAATATTATCATCAGAGGCTCAGTGTAAAGAAGAGTGAAAATAGTAGTTTCATAAAATATAAGCCCCTCGGGCATAGTATCACTCACAAATAAAGCTTCTCAGGCAAGCCTCTCAGTCACTCGTGACCCCACTATCAGTATCTCATACTCACACTAAACACTCGTACTCAACAAGCACCATGAATACACACAACTGTTGTGGCGGGCTGCTCGATCCAATACATATATATATATATATATATGTATTGGATCGAGCAGCCCGCCACAACAGTTGTGTGTATTCATGGTGCTTGTTGAGTACGAGTGTTTAGTGTGAGTATGAGATACTGATAGTGGGGTCACGAGTGACTGAGAGGCTTGCCTGAGAAGCTTTATTTGTGAGTGATACTATGCCCGAGGGGCTTATATTTTATGAAACTACTATTTTCACTCTTCTTTACACTGAGCCTCTGATGATAATATTGGAAAAATGTTTTTATACGAGATTTTAAATGGAAACTGGAGTTTATGAAATATTCGAAATGTGGATTCCTGACTGGATTTATTTATTTCCACTGTTACTTATTATATGGATTTACATGATTCATAAATGCTCGTCACTACACTCAAGTTTTTAGTTACTTTGATGACTTACTGAGTTGGTGTACTCACGTTACTCCCTACACCTTTNATATATATATATATATATATATATATTGTTGCGGCGTGCGGCCCGATCCATATAACATACGTTGTGGCGTGCAGCCCGATCCATATAATAGTCGACTGCGCCCACTGGGGGTGTACAGACTCTGGAGGGGCTCCTACAGCCCAAGCGCTATATTTCCTACGGCGTGCAGCCCGGTCCAATATGTATATTGCTGCGGCGTGCAGCCCGATCCATATATAACATATATTGCTGCGGCGTGCAGCCCGATCCATACATAACATATATATTGTTGTAGAGTGTTGCCCAATCCATAACTATCCTCACATACTCGGCTCTCGTCCTCACTCAGTCATCCTCATAAGCCACTTGGGCAATTCATCTCAACTCACCGGACTCATCCCAAAATACCTCTCAGAATTTCAAAACAGTGTGATAACAGTGAAAATAACAAGTAGAAAACATAACTGAGTTCACAATTGTTCTATCAGGATAGTGTGAGAATAGTGTAAAAGTACCTATGAGGGTCTAAACATGTCGGCACAAGTCCCCAAACAACCGATAAACAAGTATAAATTTCTAAAATATCGGACGTCGTAAGGTTTCAAATCGAATACGCGGCGTAATAGTCGCTACGGGACGGACCAAGTCACAATCCCTATCGGTGCACGCCCACACGCTCGTCACCTAGCATGTGTGTCACCTCATTTACCAAAACAATATAAAATATCAGGGTTTCATGCTGATATGCTCAAATTACACCTTAAAATATTGTAAAGCGATCAATGTCAAATATAGTAACCCAACGAGGTTGGGGTCGAATCCCACAAGGAATAGGCGTGAAATGTTTACTTACTTGAGTAGTGTGAATCTTAACTTAATTCGTATTTCTATTCCGTTGGAGTAACAAAAGTATTGTAGTAGATTGAATTCTAATTTAATAAAATAACAACAAGGATGATTAAATAAGGTTGTAGTTAATTTGATTATCTACACCAAGGTTGTGTCCCCTTCAATGAAATGTAATGCTACCAATGTTAATATGATATATTTCTAATGGAAGATCCTTTTTTATATGCAACTGATTTCTAAATGACTACCCAATATTTTCCAACAGTTGGGTAGTATTTCTCTTTATGATTTTTCTAAATATAAAAGAGTTGCAAATAAGAGTAATCAATTTATGCCAAATAAAATACACTTCTTCCTCAGGGATTCCATTAAACAAGGCTTAAAACCTTGAGTCTTTCATATTTACTCCTACCAAACCCTAACTCACTTTTCCAAATAGAGAAAGAATATAATGGCTCTTGTTAATGTTTGCAATCACTAACAATAAATGAAGAATGAGAAGTAAATAAATATCAACCAACCATTATACATATATTCAATATTAAACACCCATTGACATTACACCCATTTAGGGTCCACAACCTTAATAGTTAAAACTAGCCACACATGCTAAAATTCAAAAGCAAAGGAATATTAAATGTCATAAATGCTTACAAAAGTGCAAGATTCTTCACTTGAAAGCTTCCACAAGATGGGACTATTCAAAGTTTGGATTGTAGCTCTTTTTCCAGACAAGATGCCCCCACAAAACCCCAATAAATCTATTTATAGTGGGCTAAAACTCGGGGCCAATTTTGGACAAAAATGACCTTCCACTTGAAATATGCGACCGCATTTCTGTCGAATAACAGATATGTGGTCCGCATTCTCTTCAATCACACTGCATCTTCAAAACCCTAATTCAAGGAAGTCACGGCATTCCAGTTATGCGGTCCGCATTGGTTATATGCGGCTGGATATTGTCATTGCATTTATGCTCTCAGCCACTTCTATAGGAGGTTTGCGAACCATTATGCGGCCCGCAAACCTGTTATGCGGTCGTATAATGGACCGCATTTCTTCACTTGGATTTGGCCACACTGATTGTTGGACTCTGCGGTTCACCTAGGCATTATGCGGTCCGCATGTTGGATTTGCGGTCACATTTTTCCCATTCTTGTCTTTCTTCAGCTTTTTGATTCAATTTCCATGTTTCTGGGTCCTTAAGCTTCATGCACTGCAAAACATCAAAATTAAATAAGTATAAAAGACAATTGCATTTAAAACGAGGTAAAATCTAAGCAATTGATATTAAATGTGCCGAAATTCTCCGGCACATCACATACCTTCAGGTTTAGAGTTACAATCGTTACTAACCTCAAAATAGCCCAAAAGCTACTCCGCCATGCTCTTGACCCTCGAATTGGCTCCCAAATGCTCCGAGTCTATCAAAATAAGATTTATCACATCAAAATATGCTGGGGAGAAGAAATCCAATCGAAAAATATCATAATTAGGCAAAATTCCCGAAATTGGCCAAACCTGAGCCCCGGGCCCATGTCTCAGAATTCGATAAAAATCGCATCACAAGAATCCTTATCCTTTCCCGAGTCTACACATATAAAATGCATCAAAATCCGACCACAAACAACTTCTAAATTCCTTAATTACAAGCCTCAGTTTCCCAACCCTAAACCCCCACTTTACGCCATTTAATCCACAAATTCCAAGCCTAATCTGTCACATAATAACATATAAACGAGTTTATAGTCCGAGAAACTAACCTCCACTGAAGACTCTCGAAATCCTCCTTCAAATTTCTCCCAAATTGGCTCAACCCGCATGCAAAATCAAGAAAAATGCCAAATTTTGCGGAGGCGCCTATTTATAACTCCTGCCCAGTTAATCCGCACCTGCGGTCCCAGGTGCGCACCTGCGCAATTCCACTAAAAGTCCAATCTCGCACCTGCGGTGCCTCACCCGCACTGCGGCTTCGCAGGTGCGGCCCATGCCTCGCACCTGTGACTTCCTCCAGCCTGACCTATTTTCGCACCTGCGGCCATCGCAGCTGCGGCTCCTCATCTGCAGGTGCGGCCACACCAGTAAAAAGACACCAACAGCAGCTTTGCTGCAATTTCCTAAGTCCAAACCTTCGTTAACTATACGAAATAAATCCCGAGCACCTCTGGACCCCAACCAAGCATACCAACACATCTCATAAGATCATTCAAACTTAGTCGAGCCTTCGAAACACCAAAAACAATGCAAAAGCACCAAAATCACATCAAATTCAAGCCTATGAACTTTGAAACTTCTAAATTTCTCCAATGAGGCCGAAACCAACCAAAACACATCCAATTGACCTAAAACGTTGCACACATATCCCAAATTACATTACGAACCTTCTCCAACTGTCGGAATTCCATTCCGAGCCCGATAGCCTATTTTCCCCTACCGACCGAAAATCGCCAAAAACTAACTTTCGCCAAATCAAGCCTAATTCCTCATCGGACATCAGAACTTCATTTTGAATACACTCCTAAGTCCCAAATAACCTAATGAAGCTATCCGAGCCAATAAAATCCACATTCCAAGGTCGTTTATCAATAAATCAACTCCTAGTTGACTTTTTCAACTATTAGGCTAATTTAAGAGACTAAGTGTCTCTGTTCTCACCACGACCACTCCGAACCCGAACCAACCGACCCAACACAACAAAAATAGGCTAAGAATCATATGATATAGGGAAAATGAGGAAATCTCATGGAACGGCCGGCTGGGTCGTTACATCTTCCCTCTCTTAAACAAACGTTCGTCCTCGAACGGGTCTAGAAACATACTTGCGGTCTCGAATAAGTGAGGATATCTGCTCCACATCTCCCGCTCGGTCTCCCAAGTGGCATTCCTCCACCGGCTTCCCCCTCCACTGAACCTTCACTAAAGTTATATCCTTTTATACCTCAGCTTCTGACCTGAAGACCCAAAATAGCCACTGGCTCTACCTCATATGACAAATAGCCTCGAGCTGAACCATGCTGAAGTCCAAAACATGAGATGAGTCACCAACATATTTTTGGAGCATTGAAACATGGAACACCGGATGAATAC
The DNA here is from genome assembly GCA_005239525.1 of Nicotiana knightiana. NCBI lineage: Eukaryota > Viridiplantae > Streptophyta > Magnoliopsida > Solanales > Solanaceae > Nicotiana > Nicotiana knightiana. The sequence goes on along the minus strand of ML426345.1, from coordinate 30,289 downwards.
TCGATGAGCTGGGAGGCAAGGCAAGGCAAGTTTATAAGCCACCTCCCCAATCTTCTGAAGCACCTCAAATGGCCCAATGAACCGGGGACTCAGCTTTCCCCTCTTCCCGAACCTCATAACACCTTTCATGGGTGACACCTTCAGCAGCACCTTCTCCCCAACCATGAAAGACACATCTCGGACCTTCCGGTTTGTATAACTCTTCTGCCTAGACTACGTCGTGCGAAGCCGATCCTGAATCAACTTCACCTTACCCAACGCATCCTGAACCAAGTCTGTGCCCAATAGCCTAGCCTCGCCCGGCTCAAACTAGATCTGCACCTCCTACCATATAAAGCCTCATACTGAGCCATCTGGATACTCGTCTGATAGCTATTTTCTTATGCAAACTCTGCGAGTGGCAGAAACTGGTCCCATGAACCCCCAAAGTCAATGACACAGGCACGCAACAGATCCTCCAAAATCTGAATAGTACGCTCCGACTGCCCGTCGATCTGAGGATGAAACGTTGTACTCAACTCAACTTACGTACCTAACTCCCTATGTACGGCCCTCCAAAACTGAGATGTGAACTGAGTACCTCTATCGGAAATGATAGAAACTGGAACACCATGCAATCGGACAATCTCCTTGATGTAAATCTCATCGAACCGCTCCAAAGAATAAGTAGTACCAACAGCATCAAACCACTTCCACTTCGGAATATCTAATCTCTGAAGTAATCCCCATGTTCTCTGGTGCTCATACTTGACCTGCTAATAGTTGAAACACCGAACCACGAACTCAACAATATCTCTCCTCATCTGCCTCCACCAATAATGCTGTCTCAGATCCTGATACATCTTTACGGCACCCGGATGGATGGAATACCGCGAACTATGGGCCTCATCTATAATCACATCTCGAAGTCCATCCACTTTGGGCACGCAAATCCTGACCTTCATCCTCATGACCCCATCATCACCAATAACCACATCCTTGGCATCACAGCTACGGACCTTATCTTGAAGAACGTGCAAGTGTGGATCATCATACTAGCGTGCTCTAATATGATCATAAAGAGAAGACCTGTAGGCTACACAAGCCAATACCCGCGGGGGATCTGATAGATCCAATTTCACCAACTGACCCGCTAAAGCCTGAACATCAAGTGCTAATGGTCGCTCTGCTATTGGAAGGTAGGCTAGACTCCTTAAACTCTCCGCTCTGCGACTCAGGGCATCGGCCACTACATTGGCCTTCCCCGGATGATATAGAATGGTGAGGTCATAATCCTTGAGAAGCTCCAACCATCTCCTCTGACGCAAATTCAGATCCTTCTGCTTAAGCAGATGCTGCAAACTACAGTGATCAGTGAAAATCTCACAATGCACTCTATATAAATAATGACGCCAAATCTTCAAGGCACGAACAATAGCTGCTAGCTCAAGATCGTGCACTGGATAATGCTTCTCGTATACCTTCAACTATCTGGACGCATAGGAAATCACCCTACCATCTTGCATCAAAACCGCTCCAAGGCCAACTCTTGAGCCATCACAGTAAACTTTATAGGAACCTGAACCCGTAGGCAAAACCAACACCAGAGCTGTAGTCAAAGCTGACTTGAGCTTCTAAAAGCTCTCCTCACACTCCTCAGTCCACCTGAGCTGAGCACCCTTCTGGGTCAGTATGGTCATAGGTGCTGCAATAGATGAAAATCCCTCTACGAAATGGCGATAGTACCCTGCCAAACCAAGGAAACGACGAATCTCGGTAGCTGAAGATGGTCTAGGCCAGCTCTGCACCGCCTCTATCTTCTTCGGATCAACCTGAATACTCTCACTGGACACCACGTGCCCCAATAACTCTACTGAATCAAGCCAGAACTCACACTTTGAAAAATTTGCATACAATCTCTTCTCCCTCAAAGTATGAATCACAACTCGCAAATGTTGCTCATGATCCTCCCGAGATTGGGAATACACCATGATATCGTCAATAAACATGATGACGAAAGAATCCAGATAAGGCCAGAATACACTGTGCATCAAGTGCATAAAGACTGCTGGGCATTGGTCAGCCCGAATGACATAACCAGAAACTCATAATGACCATATCTAGTCCTGAAAGCAGTCTTCGGAATGTCTGGCCCCCGAATCTTCAACTGATGATAGCTGGAACGCAAGTCAATCTTGGAAAATACCCTGGCACCCTACAACTGGTCAAACAAGTCATCTATACGAGGCAAGGATACTAGTTCTTCACTGTAACCCTGTTCAGCTGCAGATAATCAATACACATGCGCGTAGAACCATCCTTCTTCTTCACAAACAACACCGGTACACCCCAATGTGACACACTAGGCCGCATGAACCCTTTATCTAGGAGCTCCTGAAGCTGCTCCTTTAATTTATTTAGCTCCACTGGTGCCATACGATAAGGTGGAATATAAATAGGCTGAGTTCCTGGCACCAGGTCAATACCAAAATCAATGTCCCTGTCAGGTGGCATACCTGGAAGGTCTACAGGAAACACGTTTGGAAAGTCACAGACCACAGGAATCGAATCAATAGCGTGAGTCTCATAACCGACATCCCTCACAAAATCCAGATACGATAAACACCCCTTTTCAACCATGCGCTGGGCCTTCAGGTAGGAAATCACCCTGCTAGGCACATACTCAGAAGAACCTCTCCACTCAACCCTCGGACATCCTGGCATAGCCAAGGTCACGGTCTTCGCGTGACAATCAAGAACAGCATGACCTAGAGATAACCAATCCATGCCCAATATCACATCAAAATCGACCATGTTGAGTAACAGTAGGTCCACTCGGGTATTCAGACTCCCAATAGATACCACATACGACCGATACACACGGTCCACAACAATAGTATCACCCACTGGAGTCGACACATGAACAGACGTAACTAAATACTCACGGGGCATAACTAGGAAATGGGAAAAATATGATGAAACATAGGAATATGTAGAACCAGGGTCAAATAAAGCCAAAGCATCTCGGTGACAGACTGAGACAATACCTACGATCACTGCATCGGAAGCCACATCATTTGGCTGGGCTGGAAACATATACATACGGGCCTGACCTCCACCTGCTCGACCTCCCCCTCTAGGGCGGCCTCTAGCTGACTCTGTGATGACCCAAAAGGTCATCCCATATATTCTAGCTAATTTTGTGTTCTGTGGTCGTGAAAATATCCTTCTATATCACCTCGATTTGCATGCGTAGCCCGAGCGTGTAGCAGGGAAGCCCTCGTGTGAAAAACTAATAAAAATGATAATTTTGTATTAGAAAATTTAATAAAGTTGACTTCGGTCAACATTTTTGGTAATCGGACCCGAACCCGTGATTTGATGGTCCCGGAGGGTCCGTAGTAAGATATGGGACTTGGGCGTACGCCCGAAATCTAATTCTAAAGTCCCAAGTCCGAGAAATTAATTTTAAAGAAAATTATTTTTTTGAAAAATATAAACGCTTTTGAAAATGGAATGTTATGTGAAACCTATGGTATCGGGCTCGTATCTTGGTTCCGGATCCCGGTACGGGTTCGATATGACTTATATGTGCTATCTGTGAAATTCGGTAAGAAACATACTTAGTTTGATGTGATTCGGACCTTAAATGCAAAAATTGATATTTAAAGAAGTTTTGAGAAATTTCCTTGATTTTGATGTTTAATTCGATGTTTATGATGTTATTTTGGTGATTTAATTACTCGAATAAGTACATAGGATGTTTTTGAGGTTGTGTGTATATTTGGTTTTGAGCCCCGAGGTCTCGGGTGTGTTTCGGATAGGGTTCGGGTCCATTTACTCTCATTTTACTCTGCTGATCTGCTATCTGGTGTTCTCTTCTATGCGATCGCATAGACTCATCCGCGATCGCTTAGTGAAAAATGGACCAGCCCAATTTTTCCTTCAATGCGATCGCAACCAATGTTTCACGATCGCATAATGCATCATTTGGCAACAGAAATTTCCTACTCTGCGATCGCAAAATGGACCTCGCGAACGCACTGTGAAGATCCTTTGCAGTGGCTCTTTTCCTTATATGTGATCGCATACTTTATTTCGCGATCGCATAGAACCTTTCGACCAGTAGTATTTTTCTCCTATGCGATCGCATCTCTGTGTCCGCTATCGCAATGCACAAATAACTGGGCAGACAGATTATATTCCAAAAATCGGGGTTTCACCATTTTTAACACATTTTGACTTCTAGAGCTCGGTTCTTGGCGATTTTTGAAGGGTTTTTCACACAAATCGAATGGGTAAGTGTTACTCCACTAGAATTATATATATTTCATGAATTAGTTCTTGTTTTTATCATTTAATTTTTGTATTGGGTTGAGGGGATTGTGGGTTTTGAAAGAAAACTTCAAAAATAAAAATGCATGATTTGAATGACCAAATGATATCGGAATTGGATAAATTTAGTATGGGTGAAATCATATCGGAATGGGTAACCGTAATTTGTAAAATTTGTCGGGTTCTGAGGTGCGGGCCCCGGGGGTCGACTTTTGAGTCGATTTTTATAATTTTGTAAAGATTGAAACTTTATTATTCAGAATAGTTCCTTATACGTTTTATGTGTATTTTTAAGTTGTTTTAGTTAATTTTTAGCCGTCTGGAGGTCTTTTCGCCAGAGAAGTCTATTTTTGAGTACCGGATTGTCGTCTTTGAGGTAAGTATCTTGCCTAACCTTGTGTGGGGGAACTACCCCTTAGGATTGAGTCTTCTTTGTTGATTGTAGTCTGTGTATACGAGGTGACGAGTGCGTACTCGGAATTATTTGCAATTAGATTGGCCTTTTACGACTCTTAGGTTCTTATATTACCTGTGTATGATTTGTAATTGTTACATTTGAATCCTTGTTTGTTAATTTCATCCCTTCTTGTTTAAATTAGAATTATTTGTTTTTGGATTCCTTCATTGGCTATTTGACCTTACTTGACTTAACTGAATACTCTACTTCTCTCATCATCATGCTATATTTTCCTCCTAGCTTGCCTAATTGACTATAATTAGCGTCATCTAGCCTTTTAGTTGACTAGTCGTAGTTGGAACATGTATTCGTTGGAGTCAAGCATGCCCGTGAGTCTTACATTGTGATTTATATGACTATTCATTTAAGTGCTACTTAGGTCTAATTGTTAGACATTTATGTTATTGGTATTTACTTGATAGTGCCTATTACTGCGCCTTTGTTGAAATCGAGTTTATTCCGTGAAGTTAATTATTTAGGTGAAATTGGTTATAGCTGTTTTTCCTTGTCGGGATTGTGTGGTTTCTCTTATTATTCCATTTTTTATGATATTGTTTGTATTGTTGACTCCCTTGCCGGGAAGTTGTGCTTTATGGTTCTTATTGTTGATTTCCGGATGTTATGATTTACGGTTCTTATTGTTGATTTCCGGATGTTGTGATTTATGGTTCTTATTGTTTATTTCCCTTGTTAAATTGTTGTTTATGTTCTTTTAGCATGAGGGGACATTCTGTGCCGAGTGTTTGTGAGGTTACGCACGAGGGGACATTTTGTGATGAGTGTTCATTTATTTATTGCACGAGGGGACATTCCGTGCCGAGTGTTTGTGAGGTTAAGAAAGAGGGGACATTCTGTGCCGAGTGTTTATTTATTTATTGGCAAGATTTGATATTCCTCCTGTGCTGCATGGCAATTTCTGAGTTACGGATTGAGTTCCGGTGGATAAATCTTGAGGAGATTTTAATCAAGGGATTTTTATTGAAAAGCATTATTGAAAAAGCAATGGTTTTGAAATGATTATATTTGAATGACTTTTACATCGAGGGTATACTTGAAAAGTACTAGTCTTGCCTGAAATGATATTTGGAAGTCATTTATTGGGAAAGCACCTTTGGGAAGTTTCGTATTTTGAAAGAAACTATGTTTTACGTAATTCTCTCTATTAAATATACTGATATCTACTTTTGAAGAAAGTATGTTTTCAAAGGAAACATTTCCATACTAAAATGATTTTATTTGCAAATGTTTTTCATATGAACTGCTGTTTAAAGATTTCTGCCAGTGATGGATTTTTAATGGCTAAGGCCCGATGTGAACAAACCGACGTGGAGTTGAGTTATTGGTGTTCTCTATTGTGTTGTGTTTCCTTTCGATTCGGCTTGTTTTGGCTGTCCATCTATCTGTACACTTTTGTACTGTTTCGTGATTGATTTCTGTAATTTCCTTCCGCTTTATATTGTCATTGTCGTAAATTATTTCGTGAAGTTTTAGATAGATGTAAAGTTCGATCATTTCTATATTCATGTTATTTATTTTGTAGACCAGTGGTGTCTTGACTAGTCCTTGTCACTAATCCACCGAGATTAGTCTTAATACTTACTGGGCAACGCTGTGGTATGCTCATACTACACTTCTGCACATTTTTGTGTGCAGATCCAGGTATATATTGTAGTAGCTGTGTGGATGATTGCCGAGGAAACTCAAGGTAACCTGTTGCTGCGTTCGCAGGCATCAGAGTCACCTTCTTTCTATTTATTATTCATACACTGTTGTATTTATTTCCAAACAGTTGTACTTAGAAGTTGTAGAAGATTCGTAGAGCTTATGACTTGTACTACCGGTTTTGGGAAAGTTTGTACATTCTGTTGAGATCCTATATCAAGACTGTTAGTTTTCCTTTATTTTGTTGTTGTTATTCAGTAACTGCTAGGCTTACCTAGTCTCTAAGACTAGGTGCCATCATGATACCCAACGGAGGGAAATTTGGGTCGTGACAGTTGGTATCAGAGCTCTAGGTTCATAGGTGCTACAAGTCATAAGTGAGTTTAGTAGAGTCTTGCAAATTGGTACGAAGACGACTATACTTATCTTCGAGAGGCTACAGAACTATTAGGACAATTTCACTTCCTTCATTTCTATTGTGCGAGTTTATTGATCTTGAAGTTTAAAATTATCGTTCCCTTCTCTCACCGATGGTGAGGACATGAGCGGCAGTTCATGATGGTGTTACCCCGAAGCAAATGTGGTAAGAGTCAGAGACTGAGGCCAACGAGGAGCACGTGCCGCAGTTAAGATGCCTACTAGAGCAGTCGTTGAGGAGTCGCCAGCAGATCTAGTTGGGGGACAGGTACTAGGGGTGCCTGTTGCTACCCCGGACTTCAGGAGACCTGAGTGCAGTTTTGAGTATAAGTGGTACATTGACTCAGGCAGGGTTGAATCTAGTGCACCAGTTGCTTCACGGATCCGGGAGGAGTTCAGACTCCCGCAGCCTACACTCTAGACCAACGAGACCACATTGGTCAGATACCCATTATCATGACAGCACGACATCTAGTTTCCAGTTCAGCCGTGGTTAGGTTAGCAGCATCGGAGGAAGAATACCTTGGACTTGAGAGGTACATGAAGTACCACCCTTCTATCTTTCAGTGGATTGGTGGCAGATGGTGCACAGGGTTTCCGGGAGGAGTGTCACTATATTCTTCGTACTTCGGGTATTGCGGAGACGAGCGGGATTGCTTTGTCACATCTCAGGTTCAGAGTAGTGGGTGGATTAGTGGTGGCGACATATGAGTTGGGGTGACCTGGCCGAGTTAGCGTCACTAGCATGGATTCAGTCTTTCGGAGATGCTTTGAGAGAGGTTGCACCTCAGTTCCTTCGAGAAGTACGGCGCGCGGAGTTTGAGAAGTTGCGTCAGGGCACTATGTCACTATTGGAGTATGCCGTTAGATTCAGTGAGTTGGCCAGATATACACTTTTCTTGGTTTCTTCAATTAGGAGATGAGTCTGTAGAGTCATTTGAGAGATTCAGGCATGATATTCGATTAAGCGGTACTCGAGAGTTAGAGTAGGATGCCACATTTCAGTAGGTAGTAGGGATCGCTCGCCGGTTAAAGCGCACGTGGGACCGAGAGCGAGAGGACAGACGAGATCAAGGAGAGATTCCAGGGAGGCAATGAGGCCTCGTAGATTGGAGGAATCTACTGGTCCATATTATGGAGGCAAGGTACGACACGGTAGAAGTTTTGAGGATTTGTATTGTTTGTTTCCACAGCCATGTCGGTAGAGAGATTGTTTTCAGTGTGGAGATGTTAGCCACAGGGTGAGATATTGTTCCAGGATTCAGGTAGGTGTGTGGTAGCAGGATATTCAAGTGAGTTGAGGGCGCCTAAGAGGGGGAGACCCGGCCCATTGTTGTGTTTCATATAGTAAAATAGAGGCCGTTGTTCCAGATATCATCACCCAGGTATGTTTTGATGTGTTACAGAGGGGCACCAATTGTATTTCATTATAGTTCTGCTGGTCGGGACGAGTTCCCTTATTTTTTGTTTCATTTATGAGTGAGTTCCATGTTTTGCACTCCATTTTGTGTTTGCTTCTGTTGGGAGATTCTATGAGTAGTAGCCCGTGTCTATCATTTTTTATTTCATTCTTGATAGTGGTGAAACTGGAAGTGAGTCCTTGTTGTTCTTCGTGGTAAGCTTTATGTGATTTTCCTGAGTATTTTGTTTATGAGTTGTGATTTAGTCCATCGAGATGTGAGATCAACTAGCATTATGGTTTTATCAGCTGAGATGAATTAGTGGAGGAATGTCAATTGGTATAATATATTTTCGGTATGTGATTCAGAGTTGAGGGAAAGGTCCTCGTGATATTTGTGAGTCGATATGTTTGGACCGAGCTGAGTACCGCGGTGGAAATTTTTTTCATGATGGAATTCTTGTGGTTTGTTCATATGCTTTGCTTCTTCCTTGTTATATTGCTTTTGGCAACTCAGTATTGATAGAGAGTTTTGCCTATGGGCTTGTTTGATAGTTCCTTTATATGTTTCTATTTTCATATTCAGTCATTTCGTTATGTGTTTTCTTTAGTTTAGTTTGCGGGATGTGTGCCCGATGGTATCAGTTGTGTCTGGTGAATCGGATGTTTAATAATGAAGTCTTCGTGTTCATTTGCATCATTATCAGTGTTATGGGGTTTCGAAAACAGAGTTCTTTCAGATGTGGGGCTAATTGCCAATGTCGAGTTGGTTTCGGGCAGCTATTGTGATCAAAAGTGTTATATGAGCCCATGTGTGATGTACTATGCTGTGTGGTCGTGCCTTGTGGGTGTAGTCATGAGGTTATGCAGCTGATTGAGGCTAATGCCGGATATGGATTTAGAATCGGGTCTTTTGTAAATGAGTAGAGGGTGAGAAGTAGAGGTATGAGTATTTATCGATGGTGATGTGAAGGCTATATTGCACTTGTGATTGTATCATCGGGCTTATGAGGGTTTAGGTGATGTGGGATCACCCGCGGGTATGTGTTAGAAGTGTACCATCAATGGTTGGATGAGTTCAAGGTGGATTTTGGCACGTTCGTCGAGGATGAATGTTTGTTTAAGAGGAGGAGGATGTGATGTCCCAAAAGGTAATCCCGTATATTCTAGCTAATTATGTGTTTCGAGTTCGTGAAAACCTCCTTCTATCTCACCTCGATTTGCGTGCACAGCCCGGGCGTGTAGTCGGGAAGCCTTTATGTGAAAAACTGATAAAAATAATAATTTAGTATTAGAAAATTTAATAAAGTTGACTTCGGTCAATGTTTTTTGTAAACGGACCTGGACCCGTGATTTAATGGTCCCGAAAATTTCGTAGGAAAATATGGGACTTGGGCGTACGCCCGGAATCGAATTCCGAGGTCCCAATTCCGAGAAATGAATTTTTAAAGAAAATTGTTTTGTGAAAAATATAAAGGTTTTTGAAAATGAAATGTTATGTGAAACCTGTGGTATCGGGCACGTATCTTTGTTCCGAAGCCCGGTACAGGTATTTGGTAAGAAACGGACTTAGTTTGACGTGATTCGGACTTTAAATGCAAAAATTGATGTTTAAAGAAGTTTTGAGAAATTTCATTGATTTTGAGGTTTAATTCGATATTTATGATGTTATTTTGGTGATTTGATTACTCGAATAAGTTCGTAGGATGTTTTTGAGGTTGTGTGTATATTTGGTTTTGAGCCCCGAGGGCTCGGGTGTGTTTGGGATAGGGTTCGGGTCCATTTCCTCTCATTTTACTCTGCTGATCTGCTATCTGATGTTCTCTTCTATGCGATCACATAGACTCATCCGCGATCGCATAGTGTAAAATGGACCAGCCCAATTTTTCCTTCAATGTGATTGCAACCCATGTTTCACGATCGCATAGTGCATCGTTTGGCAACAGAAATTTCCTACTCTGCGATCGCACAATGGACCTCGCGAACGCACTGTGCAGATCCTTTGCAGTGGCTCTTTTCCTTGTATGCGATCGCATATCTTTCACGATCTCATAGCACCTTTCGACCAGTAGTATTTTTCTCCTATGCGATCGCATCTCTGTGTCCGCGATCGCAATGCACAAACAACTGGGCAGACAGATTATATTCCAAAAATCAGGGTTTCACCATTTTTAACACATTTTGACTTCTAGAGCTCGGTTCTTGGCAATTTTCGAAGGGTTTTTCACACAAATCGAATGGGTAAGTGTTCTTCCACTAGAATTATATATATTTCATGAATTAGTTCTTGTTTTTATCATTTAATTTGTGTTTTGGGTTGAGGGAATTGTGGGTTTTGATAGAAAACTTCAAAAATGAAAATTCTTGATTTTAATGACCAAATGATATCGGAATTGGATAAATTTAGTATGGGTGAACTCGTATCGTAATGGGTAACCGAAATTTGTAAAATTGGTCAGGTTCCGAGGTGCGGGTCCGGGGGTCGACTTTTGGGTCGATTTTTATAAGTTTGTAAAGATTGAAACTTTATTATTCGGAATAGTTCCTTATACATTTTATGTGTATTTTCAAGTTGCTTTAGTTGATTTTGAGCCGTCCGGAAATCTTTTTGCCCGAGAAGTCTATTTTTGAGTAACGGATTGTCGTCTTTGAGGTAAGTATCTTGCCTAACCTTGTGTGTGGGAACTACCCCTTAGGATTGAGTCTTCTTTGTTGATTATAGTCCGTGTATATGAGGTGACGAGTGCGTACTCAGACTTATTTACAATTAGATTGGATTTTTAGTACTCGTAGGTTCTTATATTACCTGTGTATGATTTTTAATTGTTACATTTGAATCCTTGGTTGTTAAATTCATCCCTTCCTGTTTAAATTAGAATTATTTGTTTTTTGATTCCTTCGTTGGCTATTTGATCTTACTTGACTTAACTGAATATTCTACTTCTCTCATCATCATGCTATATTTCCCTCCTAGCTTGCCTAATTGACTAATTAGTGTCATTTAGCCTTTTAGTTGACTAGCCGTAGTTGGAACATCTATTCGTTGGAGTCAAGCATGCATGTGAGTCTTACATGGTGATTTATATGACTTTTCCTTTAAGTGCTTCTTAGGTTTAATTGTTAGACATTTATGTTATTTGGTATTTCCTTGATAGTGCCTATTACTGGGCCTTTGTTGAAGTTGAGTTTATTCCGTGAAGTTAACTGTTTAGGTGAAATTGGTAATAGTTGTTTTCCCTTGCCTGGATTGTGTGGTTTCTCTTATTATTCCATTGTTGATGATATTGTTTGTATTGTTGACTCCCTTTCCGGGATGTTGTGATTTATGGTTCTTATTGTTGATTTCCGGATGTTATGATTTACAGTTCTTATTTTTGATTTTCGGATGTGGTGACTTATGGTTCTTATTGTTGATTTCCCTTGTTAAATTGATGTTTATGTTATCATAGCACGAGGGGACATTTCGTGCCGAGTGTTTGTGAGGTTATGCATGAGGGGACATTCCGTGCCGAGTGTATTTATTTATTGCATGAGGGGACATTCTGTGCCGAGTGTTTGTGAGGTTATGCACAATGGGACATTCCGTGCTGAGTGTTTATTTATTTATTGCATGAGGGGACATTCCGTGCCGAGTGTTTGTGAGGTTTTGCACGAGGGGACATTCCGTGCCGAGTGTTTATTTATTTATTGCATGAGGGGATGTTCCGTGTCGAGTGTTTGTGAGGTTATGAACGAGAGGACATTTCGTGCCGAGTGCTTATTTATTTATTGCACGAGGGGGCATTTTGTGTCGAGTGTATGTGAGGTTATGCACGAGGGGGAATTTCGTGCCGAGTGTTCATTTATTTATTGCCCAAGGGGACATTCTGTGCTGAGTGTTTATGCATTATTATTTTTCGTTGTTCCTGTTTGCTATTTACTGCACTTGTTTTGGTGAAGATGAGAATGAAGCACGAAGGGTGATGTCGTGCACTTGTTTTGGTGAGGATGAGAGTAAAAGCTTGAAGGGTGATGTCGTGCACTTGTCTTTGCATTTTATTCTGTTGTTCTGAATTTGAACATTCCTACCGATCTCTTACTGCATTTATTGGCGAGATTTGATATTCCTCCTGTACTGCATGTCAATTTCTGAGTTAGTGGACTGAGTTCCGGTGGATAAATCTTGAGGAGATTTTAATCAAGGGATTTTTATTGAAAAGTATTATTGAAAAAGCAATGGTTTTGAAATGATTATATTTGAATGACTTTTATATCGAGGGTATATTTGAAAAGTACTAGTCTTGCCTGAAATGATATTTGGAAGTCATTTATTGGGAAAGCACATTTGGAAAGTTTTGTATTTTGAAAGAAACTATGTTTTACGTAATTCTCTCTATTAAATATACTTATATCTACTTTTGAAGAAAGTATGTTTTCAAAGGAAACCTTTCCATACTAAAATGATTTTATTAGCAAAAGTTTTTCATATGAACTGTTGTTTAAAGCCAGTGATGGATTTTTAATGGCTAAGGCCCGATGTGAACAAACCGACGTGGATTTGAGTTATTGGTGTTCTCTATTGTGTTGTGTTTTCTTTCGATTCGGCTTGTTTTGGCTGTCCATCTTTCTGTATACTTTTGTACTGTTTCGTGATTGATTTCTGTATTTTTCTTCCGCTTTATATTGTCATTGTTGTAAATTATTCCGTGAAGTCTTAGATAGATGTAACGTTCGGTCATTTATATATTAATGTTATTTATTTTTTAGACCAGTGGTGTCTTGACTAGTCCTCGTCACTACTCCACCGAGGTTAGTCTTGATACTTACTGGGCACCGCTGTGGTGTGCTCATACTACACTTCTGCACATTTTTGTGTGCAGATCTAGGTATATATTGCAGTAACTGTGTGGATGATTGTCGAGGAGACTCAAGGTAACCTGCTGTTGCATTCGCAGGCGTCGGAGTCACCTTATTCGTATTTATTTCCAAACAGTTGTACTTAGAAGTTGTCGAAGATTCGTAGAGCTTATGACTTGTACTACCGTTTTTGGGAAAGTTTGTATATTCTGTTGAGATTCTATATCAAGACTGTTAATTTTCCTTTATTTATTATTGTTATTCAGTAACTGCTAGGCTTACCTATTCCCTAAGAATAGATGTCATCATGATACCCAATGAAAGGAAATTGGGTCGTGATAGACTCACTACTACCCCTGGCTGCCTGGGCGGCTGGTGAAGTAACTGGAGCTGAAGTCGAAGGTTGGCTCCTCAGATGAGATGGACCTCCAAGAAGATGAGGACACTTCCTCCTCATATGCCCGAACTCTCCACACTCATAACAACTCCCTGGAGCTAGAGACGGGGACTCAAAGGAACCCTTGGCACCAGAATGGCCACCAGAAGAACCATTGATGGTGCTCTAGCTGCACTCTGGGATGGGAGGGCACCGAATGAAGAAAAATCAGGCTGAGAGCTGCGGGGACCATGCCCCGAAGATGCACCACTATAGGCTAGGCGGACTGACTGAGGAGGCCTGAATGAACGACCTCTACCATGCAGGATCTGCCCCCTGGAAGGAGCACCACTAGAGCCACCCGATCCACGAGGCCTCTTGGCCTCCCTCTCTTCCCGCTCCTGGCGGTGAACCGACTCAATATCTCGAGCAATATCAACAACCTGCTCGAAGGTAGCACCTGACACACTCTCCCGAGTCATGAAAAGGTGGAGTTGATAAGCGAGGCCATCTACGAACCTCCTAATCCTCTCCCTATCAGTAGGGACCAACTCGGTGGCATGGCGAGCCAACTCTAAAAGCCGCATCTCATACTGCATCAATAATAGCTCCCCCTGACGCAGCTGCTCAAAATTCTTGCGATGCTCCTCCCTGTGAGACAGGGGTACAAACTTCTCCAAGAAGATAGTGGAGAACTGCTTCCAGGTGAGGGGTGCTGAACCAACAGGCCTACGCCTCTCAAAAGACTCCCACTAAGTGAAAGCAGCACCAGAAAACTGAAAAGTAGCAAACGAGACCCCACTGGTCTCCAGAATCCCAGCAGTACGAAGCATTCTCTGACACTTATCCAGAAAACCCTAGGCATCCTCGCCCTCAGCACCACTGAATGTCGGAGGTTGAAGTCTACTAAATCTCTCCAGCCTACGCTGCTCATCATCTGGCATAGCCGTAACCACGAAGTCCTGAACTGGAGCAACCGGCTGGTCTGGAACCGCCCTCGGTGTTTGATGGCCCTGAGTAACCTGCTCAGGTGTCCGGGAAACTAGCGTCTGACTGCCTCCCCCGGCCTGAGAAGTAGCGGCAGTAGAAGATGCAGCAACTGCCTGAGCAAGGGTGGAACATACTATCAAGATCTGGGCCAAGTTCTCCTAAAGACCCGAAATAACAACAGGCACTGTCAGTGCTTGAGCCTATCTCGCTGGAGTATCTACGGTGGGGATCTGCTCCTGAATAATAGGGGGATCAATTGGTACTGCCCTGGCTGCCGCACGGGCTGGCCCCCTACCTCTACCATAGCCTCGACCGCGGCCTCAACCCCTCACTAGTCTAACTGGTGGCTGATCACCCTGATCGGTAGCACGAATCCTCACCATCTGTGAGAGAATGAAACAACAGAAGTTTAGATTTCCAAAATCAACCAAAATGGCAGGACAGAATTCAAGAAAAATGAGATTGTTCCTAAGGTTTCTGCAGCCTCTCGAAGATAAGTATAGACGTCTCTGTACCGATCCGCAAGACTCTACAAAACCTGCTCATGATCGTTGAGTCCTATGTAGCCTAGGCTCTGATACAACTTGTCACGACCCCAAATCCTAAGCCGGCCGTGATGGCACGCCTATCATGGAACTAGGCTAGCCAACCATTACAGACTATAATAATATTTCTTAATTTCCAAGACTAGTAGATTAAGACAGCAAAATGAGATAAAAAATTTATACACTATCCCAAAACTTGGAGACAACTGTCATGAGCATCTAGGACTATAAATACAATGTACAATAAGGTGACTTGCTATTACAAAAGTTTGAAGTATGAAAGACAATACTATGAACTGAGGAAAGGAAAGGAGGTGAGCTGGGGACGCTGAGCAGCTACCTCGATCCTCGAACAACTCCAAGCACGTTCGGAAATCAACTAGTGAGATGGTCCGGTACCTGGATCTGCACACAAAGGTGGAGGGAGTAACCTGAGTACGCCAACTCAGTAACTAATCAAAGTAACTAAAAACTTGAGTGTAGTGACGAGCATTTGTGAATCATGTAAATTCATATAATAAGTAACAGTGGAAATAAATAAATCCAGTCAGGAATCTACATTCCGAATATTTCATAAACTCCAGTTTCCATTTAAAATCTCGTATAAAAATATTTGTCCAACATTATCATCAGAGGCTCTGTGTAAAGAAGAGTGAAAACAGTAGTTTCATAAAATATAATCCCCTCGGGCACATTATCACTCACAAATAAAGCCTCTCGGGAAATCCTCTCAGTCACTCGTGACCCCACTATCAATATTTCATGCTCACACTAAACACTCGTACTCAACAAGCACCATGAATACACACAACTGCTGCAGCGGGCAGCCCGATCCAATACATACGTATATATATACGTGTATATATATATACATATATATATATATATACATATATATATATATATATATATATACATATATATACATATATATATATATACTGTTGCGGCATGCAGCCCGATCCATATAACATACGCTGCAGCGTGCAACCCAATCCATATAATAGTCGACTGCGCCCACTGGGGGTGTACAGACTTCGGAGGGGCTCTTTATATATATATATATGTATGTATATACATATATATATATATATATACTGCTGCGGCATGCAGCCCGATCCATATAACATACGCTGCAGCGTGCAACCCAATCCATATAATAGTCGACTGCGCCCACTGGGGGTGTACAGACTTCGGAGGGGCTCCTTATCGCTATATTTGTTGCGGCGTTCAGCCCGGTCCAATATGTATATTGCTATGGTGTGCAGCCCGATCCATATATAATATATATTGCTGCGGCGTACAGCCCGATCCATACGTAATATATATATTGCTGCGGCGTGCAACCCGATCCATAACTATCCTCACATACTCGGATCTCGGCCTCACTCAGTCATCCTCACAAGCCACTCGGGCAATTCATCTCAACTCACGGGACTCAGCCCAAAATACCTCTCAGAGTTTCGAAATAGTGTGATAACAGTGAAAATAACAACAAGTAGAAAACATGACTGAGATCACAATTGTTCTATCAGGATAGTGTGAGAAAGTGTAAAAGTACCTCTGAGGGTCTAAACAGGTTGGCACAAGGCCCCAAACATGGTTCACAGCCCATAAACAAGAATCAATTTCTAAAATACAGGACGTCGTAAGCTTTCAAATCGAATATGCGGCTTAATAGTCGCTACGGGACGGACCAAGTCACAATCCCTATCGGTGCACGCCCACACGCTCGTCACCTAGCATGTGCGTCACCTCATTTACCAAAACAATATAAAATACCAGGGTTTCAAAACCTCAGGTTTAGAGTTACAATCGTTACTTACCTTAAAACAGCCCAAAAGCTACTCTGCGATGCTCTTGCCCCTCGAATTGGCTCCCAAATGATCCGAGTCTATCAAAATTAGATTTATCACATCAAGATACGCTAGGGAGATGAAACCCAATCGAAAAATATCATAATTAGGCAAAATTCCCGAAATTGGTCAAACCGAGCCCCAGGCCCACGTCTCG
Organism: Nicotiana knightiana; assembly: GCA_005239525.1. Lineage (NCBI taxonomy): Eukaryota > Viridiplantae > Streptophyta > Magnoliopsida > Solanales > Solanaceae > Nicotiana > Nicotiana knightiana. The sequence continues at coordinate 13,280 of ML426345.1, read as the reverse complement.
GAATTAAAAAAAAATCGCGTCACAAGAATCCTTATCCTTTCCCGAGTCTTCACATATAAAATGCATCAAAATCCGACCACAAACAACCACTAAATTCCTTAATTACAAGCCTCAGTTTCCCAAGCCCTAAACCCCCAATTTGTGCCATTTAATCCACAAATTCCAAGCCTAATCCGTCACATAATAACATAGAAACGAGTTTACAGTCCGAGAAACTTACCTCCTCTGAAGACTCTCAAAATCCTCCTTCAAATTGCTCCTAAATTGGTTCAACCCGCATGCAAAAGGAAGAAAAATGCCAAAATTTCGCGGAGGCAACTATCTATACCTCCTGCCCAGTTAATCTGCACCTGCGGTCCCAGGTGTGCACCTGCGCAATTCCACTATAAGTCCAATCTCGCACCTGTGATGCCTCACCAGCACCTGCGGCTTCGTACGTGCAGCCCATGCCTCGCACCTGCGACTTCCTCCAGCCTGACCTCTTTTCGCACATGCGGCCATCGCACCTGTGGCTCCTCATCCGCAAGTGCGACCACACCAGTAAAAAGACATCAGCAGCAGCTTTGCTGCAATTTCCTAAGTCCAAACCTCCATTAACCATCAGAAATAAATCTCGAGCCCCTCGGGACCCCAACCAAGCATACCAACACATCTCATAACCTCATTCAAACTTAGTCGAGCCTTTGAAACACCAAAAACAACGCAAAAATACCAAAATCACATCAAATTCAAGCCTATGAACTTTAAAACTTCTAAATTTCGCCAATGATACCGAAATCAACCAAAACACATCCGATTGCCCTGAAAATTTGCACACATATCCAAAATGACCTGCTCCAACTTTCAGAATTCCATTTCGACCCCGATAGCCTATTTTCCCCTGCCGACCGTAAATCGCCAAAAACTAACTTTCGTCAAATCAAGCCTAATTCCTCACCGAACATTAGAACTTCATTCCTAACACACTCCTAGGTCCCAAATCACCTAACGAATCTATACAAGCCATAAAATCCACATTTCGAGGTCGTTTATCAATAAGTCAACTCCCAGTTGACTTTTTCAACTATTAAGCTAATTTAAGAGACTAAGTGTTTCTGTTCTCACCACGACCACTCCGAACCCGAACCAACCGACCCAACACAACATAAATAGGCTAAGCAGCATATGATAAAGCAAAAATGGTGAAAACAGGGAAATCTCACGAAATTACCGGCCGGGTCGTTACATCTGGGTAGAGCTCGGATAGCCTTTAATCCACAGACTAGCGGGCAGTCAGAGCAAACAATTCAGATCTTGGAGGATATTCTCAGAGCATGTGTGATTGACTTCGAATGGCAGTGGGATCGATTCTTTCCTTTAGCTGAGTTTGCTTAGAACAACTGTTACCACTCCAACATCGAGATGGCTCCATTTGAGGCTTTATATGGTCGGTAGTGTCGTTCGCCCATCAGATGGTTCGAGCCCGGCGAGGCTAAGTTATATGGTACTGATTTATTAAAGGATGCCTTGGAAAAGGTAAAGTTAATTTAGGAGAGACTTCGCACCGCACAGCCCAAACACAAGAGTTATACATCAGAAGGCATATGATTTATCATTTATCGTGTGTGAGAAGGTTCTCTTGAAGGTCTCTCCGATGAAGGAAATCATGAGGTTTGAAAAGTAGGGCAAGTTGAGTCAAGGGTTTATAGTTCCATTTGAGGTGTTGAGACTAGTTGGGGAGGTTGCTTACGAGCTTGCTTTGCCTCCCAGTCTATCGGGAGTTAATTCGGTTTTCCATGTATATAAGCTCCGGAGATATCATGTTGACAGGACGCATGTGTTAGACTTCAGCACGGTTCAGCTAGATGAGAGCATGGGTTATGAGGAGGAGCCAGTTGCCATTGTTGACAAACAGGTTCGCCAGGTGAGGTCCAAGAATATTTATGCTTTCAAAGTTCACATGAGAGGCCAACCAGTCGAGGAAGCGACTTGGGAGGCCAAGGATGACATGCGGAGCAGATATCTAACACTTATTCAGCACTCTAGGTATGATTCTAGACTCGTTTGAAGACGAACGTTTATATAAGAGGTGGAGAATATAACAATCTGACTTGTTGTTTTGCTCCCTAGATCCCTGTTCCCCTAAATAAGACTCCTCATATGTGTTTTTCTTATTTTAGGACTTGCGGGGATGGTTAGTTCGGGTTTGAAAGAGTTCGGGTTGAAATCGGAACACTCAGTTCCTTAATATTGGATTTAAAGGGCTAAGTTTTACTTGGGTCAAAATTTCTAGTAAACAACATCGGAATCGAGATTTGACGGTTCTGATAGGTTCGTATGATGATTTTAGACTTGGTGTACGTTCGGATCGGGTTTTGGATGACCTGGGAGCGTTTCGGCGCCTAAGTTGAAAGTTAGCTTATTGAAGGTTTAAAAGTTCTTTAATTTTGGTTTGGAGCAGGTTTTGGTGTTATCGAGGTTCGATTTGGACTCCAAGCCCAGGAATAGTTCTGCATGGTGATTTAAGACTTGCACACAAAGTTTGGTGTCATTCTAAGTGGTTTAGGTATGTTTCAGCGCGTTCGGAGTAAGTTGGAAGAATTTGCAGTTCATAAGTTCATAAGTTCATTCGATTTGGTTTAAGGTGTGATTCTTAGTTTTCGTGTTGTTTTTTACGTTCCGAGGGTACGAGAAAGTCCGTCTCATGATTTTAAACTTGTTGGTATGTTTGAACGGGGTCATGGGGGCCCCAGATGCCATTCGGACGATGCGCGGAAGTCGCTTGGCCTTGTATGAATAGCTAAAGCATCAAGCTTCTCGTGCAATCGCACCTACGGAGGGCTGATCTCGTCCAATTTCACACCTCAAATCAAGGTTATGAAACAGTCGATTGAAATAATATTACCCAACAAGAGTCGGGGTCGATTTCCACAGGGAGCTATATATTGAAGTTAGGAGTATATATTGTAGTATGCGAGTTTGACTATTTAATTTACACCTTCACAAATTTGGGTTGTTTCTATGTCTAATTTAAAACTAAGATTGCAAAGTTAAGAAATAAAACTAAGAAATTGTTTTTGTTGTTTTTCAAGTTTTGTAAAAACATAGGGCTATGACCATCACCTAGGTATTTACCTAATGGGATTAAACCTTGATGCTTGTTTTATTGATCTGGGTGTATTATAGCTATCAACTCTCAATTATGCACTCAATACCTCTCGGCTAGAGAGTGATTTTTCCCAATTTGGCTTTCTCAAGTCCAAATGGAAATTGCACAAAACGGTTGACAAAAGCTCAAGTCGGGTTATTACTATCTCTAGGTTTAACCCTTTAGTTGGGATTATCAATCTCTCGTTTGACCTAATTTCTTGTTAGCCAAGTCTTCCTAGACTAAGTCTCACTTTCTCAAGAAGAGACCAAGTCAAGTAGGCATGAATTAATGTTTGCAACCACTAATTTAATAAATTAAAGCATGAACAAGGCTAAATAATAAACACCCAACATAAACAAGCATGATTAAACACCCATAAGGTTTAGACACTAGGGTTGGGTCATAACACTAGTAAAAATCAAGCTACTCATGCTCGAAATTGAACAAATAGAAGAAGAAATGATAATTAATCTCATATTGTGAAACCAAAATTATAAAATCTATGTTAAATATCCCAAAATATGCAAAACTACTAAAAGAAGTAAAGAGAAATGGCTACTATAGTTGTTGATGCCAAAAGTTGACCTAAAATTGTGAAACTCGTCTATTTATACAGGGCTGGAAATTTTCGAGAAAAATGCCCTTCGGGAGGTTCTGCGTTAGCACAATTCCATGTGCGGTCTGCAGATATCTTTAACCTGTCAGGAAATGGAGGTCTACGGCCACATAATTCTGATCTGTGCCCGCGAAGCATTCATTCTGCGGTCCGCAAATTTGTAACTACGGCCGCACTTGGTCTTCTTCGGTACGCACTTTTACGTCTGCGGCCGCAAGGCACTTCTTCTGCGACTGCACAATTCATGTATGGTCCGCACTTCTAAGGGGCTTGGAAGCTTGGGAAATTTCACATTCTCTGAACTTTGTTCCTAGCCCATTTTTTATGGCCGCACAATTCATGTGTGATCCGCACATTGTGAGCCTCTTTCCCTTTTATGACCTTGAGTTTAGATTACTCCTTTTTTAGTAGAATTTCATCTCGGGAGCCCATCTTCCAATATTCCTGCAATTTAGCATATTTCATCAGTTTTAAGGAACACAATTAAACATTTTTAGACTAAAACAAAAGCTAAAAGGCGCTAATAAGTAGTCAAATCCCCACTTATCAACTCCCCCAAACTTAAGTTTTTTCTTGTAAATAAAACTAAAAATTGAAAAATCTGACAAGTAATTGAGGCATACCATATGTGAATTAATGCAAATGAGTGATCACAGATGTTGATGGTGTGTGGCAGATGATTTACTAGACGATTTCAATCTTTTAGATTTGTTAGTGCTCAAAGAGGGGAAAAATGTAACAGTAACCCTAGGCCTTCTATTTATACTAAGGGTTCTGATTGAGGGACAAAGGGTTGAGTATGGCTGCAGAATTCCTACTACAGTCCGCACTCTGTTACCTGGGGCTGAAAAACCCTTGTTATTTTGCGGTCCGGAGAATAAGTTGTGCGGCCGCACATTCAATTGCGGTCCGCAGAATATGGGTTGCAGCCGTAGATTGGTTATTCCTCTGACAAATCAAATTTAGATATTTGACATTTTTCCCTTTCAAATTGTGCGGTCCGTAATGCAATTGTGCGGCCGCAGATCACCTTTTGTTGTAGCACCCAAAATTGTGTGGTCCACACAATACACTTGCGTTCCACACTTCTTTCACACTTAGCCAATCTACTGGGCACAGTTCTTGTAAAGTACATCATCCTTGCAACACATTTCAAATTTAGTTAGCATAAAAATAACACCTATCTACAAAACAGAAAACGGAAAGAAAAAGAAACATGGGTTGCCTCCCAAGAAGCGCCCGATTTAACATCGCGGCACGACACAAATTACCATCATTTGAAATGAAAAACTACCACCACATGGACATCATCAACCTTTCCCAAATAGTTCCTCACCCGGTGACCATTGAATTGGAATACCTCATCATTTTTGTTCTTCAAGTCTAATGCACCAAAAGGTATCACACTCATAATTTCAAAGGGACCACTCCATTTAGATTTCAGCTTTCCAGGAAGCATCTTCAACCGTGAGTTGAACAACAAAACATGATTTCCCACCTTGAACTCTTTGTTCCGAATGTATTTGTCACGAAGGTAATTCATCTTCTCTTTGTACAACGACAAACTTGCATATGCATGGTACTGGAACTCATCTGATTCATTTAATTATGCAACCCTCAAGTTAGCGGTTGCATCCCAATCAAGATTCAATTTTTTTTAAAGCCCACATGGCTTTGTGCTAAAGTTCTACCGGAAGATTAAAAGCTTTGCCAAACACCAACCGGTATGGAGACATCCCGATATGAGTTCTGAAAGCAGCCCGATAAGCCCATAGTGCATCATCAAGCTTCTTTGACCAATCTGTCCGGTTAGCATTCACTGTTTTGGACAAGATACTTTTTATCTCCCGGTTAGAGACATCCACTTGACCATTAGCATGTGGATAATAGGGAGTTGTAACTTTATGAGTGACACCATACTTGCTATCTAAAGTATCAAAAGCCTTGTGGCAAAAATGCAACCCCCTATTGCATATGATAGCCCGCGGAGTACCAAATCTTGTGAAAATATTTTTCTTCGAGAATTCCACCACACTTATCGCTTCATCATTGGGTAGACAATGGACTCAACCCATTTAGATACATAATCAACTGCGACCAAGATGTAGGTCTTACCAAAAGAACTCATAAAAGGACCATGAAGTCAATACCCCACACATCAAAGATGTCAATCTCCAAAATGGTAGTGAGAGGCATGTCATTCTTCTTCGAGATTCCACCAGCCCGTTGACATTCATCACACCTTTTTCACCAGAACATTTGCATCTTTGTAAAGAGTGGGCCAATATAAATTGCAACTTAGCACTTTGGCTGCCACTCTTCCTACGCCGTGGTGACAACCATAAGGCAAAGTATGGCGAGCCTCAAGAATAACACTTTGCTCTTCGTCCGGTACACATCTTCTAATAACCCCATCCGTGAAAATCCGGAAGAGGTATGGCTCGTCCCAATAATGTCTTGACAATCTCGTTTGAGCTTCCTTCTTTGAATTGAAGAGAATTCATCCGGGATGATTCCACACATAAGGAAATTTGCTAGATCTGTGAACCATGGCAGCTCCTTCATTAAAATAGTTAAGACTTTCTCATCGGGGAAGGAATCGATGATTTCAAGGCCGTTATGTGGCCTCCCCTCCTCCAATCGAGACAAGTGGTTTGCCACTTGATTTTCACTCTCTTTTCAATCTTGGATGTTAATATCAAACTCTTGCAACAGTAGCACTCATCTCATCACCCGATTTTTTGAATCTTTCTTGCTCATAAGATAGAGAAGTGCCACATGATCCATATGAAAAATAACCTTTGCACCCATTGAGTATGGGCAGAACTTCTCAATTGCAAAGAAAATGGAAAGGAGCTCTTTCTCTATTGATAAGTGGGGATTTTGACTACTTATTAGCGCCCTTTAGCTTTTGTTTTAGTCCAAAAGCGCTTAATTGTGTTCCAAAAAAATGATGAAATGTGCTTAACTGCAGGAAAATTGGAAGATGAGCTCCCAAGATGAAATCCAACTCAAGAAGAAGTAATATGGACTCAAGGACATGAACAAAAGCTCAAAAGTGCGGACCGCGGAATATCATATGCGGCCGCAGGTTGTGAAGAAATTTCAATCAGAGAATGTTGCAAAGTGTAGTCCGCACATGAATTGTGCGACCGCAGAAGCTGGTCATAGCAAAATATTAGAGAACCTGCATTTCAAGTCTACCAAAAGCGCGAACCGCACGGGCGTAGAAGAAGAGCTATGCGGCTGCAGTTTCAATTATGCGGACCATAGAAAAGAGCAAGGTGCAGCCTCACTTACAATCGTGCGGACCGCAGAAAGAGTGCAATGCAGCCGCAATTCATAATTATGTTGCCGCAGATTTCCAATCTTGTTAAGCTGAAGAAAAGTGCGGACTGCACATGGAATTGTGCAACCGGAAACCCTCTGAAAGGGCATTTTTGTCCCAAAATTCTAGCCCTGTATAAATAGAATTTCACTTTTTTAGGTTAACTTTTGACATTAGCTACTACAATAGACGATTTCTTTTACTCTTTTTTTAGTATTTTTTTCTATTTTGAACCATTTGAGCATAGATTTTGTCATTTTAATTATCAATATGGGTTTGTTTATCATTTCTTCTCCTATTTCTTCCATTTTAAGCATGAGTAGCTAAATTTTTGCTAGGGTTGTGACCCAACCCTAGAGTGTAAACTAAATGGGTGTTTGATTTATTGCTTGTTTATAGTTAGGTGTTTATTATTTAGCCTTGTTCTTGCTTTTATTTAAAGAATTAATAGTTGCAAACATTAGTTCATGCCTATTTGACTTGGTCTCTACTTGAGAAAGAAAGACTTAGTCTATAAAAACTTGGTTAACAAGAAATTGGGTCAATCGAGAGATTGATAATCCCAATTAAAGGGTTGAACCTAGAGATAGTTAAACCCGACTTGAGCTTTTTATCAACCGTTTTGTTCAATATCTATTTGGACTTGAGAAAACCTAATTGGGAAAAATCACTCTCTGGGCGAAAGATATTGAGTGAGTAACCGAGTGTTGATAGCTATAATACACCCTGACCAATAAACAAGCTTTAAAGTGTACAACCCATTAGGCAAACACCTCAAATATAGGAGTAAAATTGGACGAGATCATCTGTAACAGTATAATTGACTTGGGAATCATTCATGGTCTTACTAGCATAGTAGGCCGAATGAAAAATCATGTTGATATGTTGCCCCAAAACTTCTCCAACCTCTACATCACTAGAATCACACATGATCTCAAAAGGAATACTCCAATTAGGAGTGGTGATAATGGGAGCGGTTGTCAAATTGAACGTTAGAAAGTCAAAGGCTCTCATGAAATCATCATTGAAGTGAAACTTAGCATCCTTCTCTAAGATCTTGCATAGCGGGTTCACCACTTTAGAAAAATCCTTGATGAAAAACCGGTAGAACCCCACATGACCCAAGAAACTTCGCATGCCTTTCACCGAAGTTGGAGGTGGAAGTTTAGCAATCACCTCTATCTTTGCCTTGTCGACCTCTATGCCATTCTTTAAAATTTTGTGGCCAAGGACAATGCCTTCCTCGACCATGAAATGGCATTTCTCCCAATTTAGCACCAAGTTTGTTTCTTCACATCTTGCCAATACTTTATCCAAATTCGCCAAGCAATCATCAAAGGAATCCCCGACTACCGAGAAGTCATCCATGAAGACTTCAAGGTAGTTCTCTACCATATCTATAAAGATCATCATCATACACCTTTGAAAGGTCACTAGTGCATTACATAGGCCAAACGGCATCCTCTTGAAGGCGAAAGTGCCATATGGACATGTGAAAGTTATTTTCTCTTGATCTTCTAGAGCAATAAGGATTTGGTTGTAGCCCGAATATCCATCTAGAAAGCAATAGAAATCACGTCCGGCCAACCTATCAAGCATTTGGTTAAGGAAGGGAAGTGGAAAATGATCTTTCCTCATGACTTTGTTTAGTTTGCGATAGTCCATACACACTCTCCACCCGGCCACCATTCTTGTGAGAATCAAATCATTCTTGTCATTGGTCACCACATTCGTGCCCCCCTTCTTTGGGACACATTTCACTGGAGTAGTCCACGAACTATCGGAAATGGGGTAGAAAACCCCGGCTTCTAACCACTTGATGATCTCCTTTTTGACCAAGTCTTGCATGACTTTATTGAGTCTCCTTTGATGTTCAATAGATGGTTTGGCATCTTCCTCCATGTTAATCTTGTGCATGAAAAATGCAAGGCTTATTCCACGAATATCCGTTAGAGTCCACCCAATAGCTTTCTTCCTCTTGTGGAGAACCGCCAATGTAGAGTCAACCTACACGTTAGTCAAACTAGAGGAAAGATTAACCGGTAAAGTAGAACAAGGGCCAAGAAATTCATACCTAAGACATGGAGGCAATGGACTCAACTCCAAGGTCGGAGGCTCTTCAATTGAAGGCTTTGTAGGAGGAGTTTTCCTATTCTCAAGATCCAAGGAAAGCTTACGGTGTGCATAGTTGTACGACCCCATTCCTTGCAAAGAATTTACATATTCCATGAAGCCATACATCTTGTCATAATCAAAGTTGAGCAAGACGACCTCCAACATAAGACCCACATTAATTGTGGCACTTGTATCATCAATAATCGCATCGACCACCAAGTCCATGGAAGAACACACTCCCTTTCTATTCGGTTGCCGCATAGATTTGCACACGTGGAACGCCACCTTTTCATCACCCACCCGGAAAGTAAGCTCTCCGACCTCCACATCAAAAAGAGCCTTCCCCGTATCAAGGAAAGGTCTTCCAAGAATAATAGGCACCTCATAGTCCACTTTGAATCCAGAATAACAAAATCCGCTGGGAGAATGAACTTATCAACACGAACCAATACATCTTCAATCACTCACAACGGTCTCTTTATTGTACGATTGGCCATTTGTAGTCTCATAGATGTGGGTCTTGGTTGCCCAATCCCCAAGGTCTTGAAAATCGAATAGGGCATCAAATTGATACTTTTCCCAAGATCACAAAGAGCTTTAGAAAACTCGGCACTTCCAATGGTACAAGGGATTGTGAAAGCACCGGGATCTTCCAATTTAGGAGCCACCGAATGCACAATTGCACTCACTTGATGAGTGATTTTGATAGTTTCAAAATTCATGGACCTCTTCTTTGTCACCAAATCCTTCATAAACTTTGCACAAGCGAGCATTTCCTCCAAGTCTTCAACAAATGGCACATTTATCGAGAGATTCTTCATCATGTCAATGAACTTTTTAAATTGATTCTCGACATTTTTCTTGGCGATCCTTTGATGATATAGAGGAGGTGGCTAGGAAATGGTGCCTTAACATTTTGCACTACCAGTTTTGGTATGTCAATAACATGATCTCTAGACGGGTTCACTTCCTCTTGAGTCTCTTCCACATTGTCATCAATATTAATCTGCACTTCATCATTTGCTTCCACCACATTGTTCGGGATCTCTTCTTCTTATACCACTTGCTCATCATCCAAAAGCTTCCTTTGACTTGAGGTGGTGCATTTCCACCTCTTCTACTTCTTGTAGTAACATCCATGGCATGCCCCGTATTGTTCCCACCCTTTTGGTTCACCACTATGTCACTTGGTAGTGCCCTTTTAGGACGAGAATTTAAAGCTTGAGAGATTTTCCCCATTTGCACTTCTAAGTTGTGGATCGATGTGTTGTGTGAAGCAAGTTGGGCATCAAAATCGGCATTCTTCTTCATCATTTTCTTGAACATGTTTTCAATATGTCCCATTTCATTGTTGGAAGAACTAGGACCATGGGAAGGATAAGGAGGTGGGTTGCTAGGTTGTTGATACATTAGAGGCCTTTGAAAACTCGACCACTGATTTCCTTGATTGTTACTCCACCCGCCTTTATTGTTGCCTCCCCAATTGCCTTGGTTATTGTTGTTATGCCAATTCCCTTGATTATTGCTTCCACTCCAATTTCCTTGATTGTTGTTGTTATTTGAATTGCTTTGATTGTTTCCACCATTCCAATTACCTTGGTTGTGAGAATTCCAATTGCTTTAAGTATTTTGAGGTCTCCATTGTTGTTGGCTAGGGCCTTGGAAGTTGTTTAGTTTTCCTTAAAATTTGTTCACATATTGGACCTCTTCTTCTTGGTCATTGTAAGAGTCATATTGATCAAACCAACTATCATCTTGCACAAAATTGTCCACTCTTTGTTGCACTTGTGGACTTCTTGTTCTTCTCTTGTTCACCATCATACTTACTCCCTCCATTGCATTGACTTGCCTCAAGTTTTGCGCTTGTTGAAGTTGAGCTTTTGCCAATTGGTTCATTGTGGTAGTCAACTCGGCTATGGCTTGTCAATGGTCATTAAACTCTTTGTGAAAGAGAATCACATTTGGATCACCTTGTGGAACATTAGCCCGAGCTTGCCACGCCGAATAAATATCTGCCATCTCATCCAAAATATCACACGCCTCCGCATAAGGCGCAGCCATGAAGTTCGCACCGACAAGTTGATTCACTACACATTGGTTGGTTGTATTGATCCCCCAATAGAAATTTTGTTGAATCATGTTCTCTGTCATATCGTTGTTGGGGCACACTTTCACCATTGTTCTATATCTTTCCCATATCTCATGTAGTGGTTCATTGGGCTCTTGCTTGAATGCTAGAATTTCATGCTGGAGAATAGTACTTAGTAATAAATTTCTCCACTAATTCATCCCATGTATGAATGGAATGATTTGGAAAATGCTCCAACCAATCTAAAGCTTTCCCCCGTAGAGAGAAGTGAAAAAGCCTAAGCCTCAAATCATCCTTGGAGATATTTGTTTGTTTACTCCCCCAGTATCTACAAACCCCTTCACGTGTTTGTATGTATTTTGACCCGGTGCACCGATATAGAACCCTCGTTGCTCGAGAAAAGTGAGCATCACGTTGGTTATTTGAAAGTTGATCGCCCTAATACGAGGAAGGATTATTGCACTTGCATACCCTTCATTCGCAATACCCGGTGTGGAGCCGCTCGTGGTGGAGGTGGAGGTGGAGCGGGCACATTCTCATGAGGCACTCGGCCTCGTCTATTGGCTTGAAGTTCAAGAGGGACCTCATCCATTTGATCATCCTCAATGTCCACATCCCCCCAAGCTATGTTTCCCAGCTCATTATTTTCCATGATTGCACCTACAATTTCTCAACACGTTAGTAACAAGGAAGGAAAAGAAGATATTCCCAAAAACACACCTAAATATATAGCTAACATCATTTTTAGCTCCCCAGCAACAACGCCAAATTGATCTCGTCCAATTTCACACTTCAAATCAAGGTTATGAAACGGTCGATTGCAATAATAGTACCCAACAAGAGTCGGGGTCGATTTCCACAGGGAGCTATATATTGGATTTAGGAGTATATATTGTAGTATGCGAGTTTGACTATCTTAATTCACACTGCCACAAATTTGGGTTGTTTCTATGTCTAATTTAAAACTAAGATTCCAAAGTTAAGAAATAAAAATAAGAAATTATTTTTGTTGCTTTTCTAGTTTTGTAAAAGCATAGAGGCTATGACCATTACCTAGGTGTTTGCCTAATGGGATATAAACCTTAATGCTTGTTATATTGATCGGGGTGTATTATAGATATCAACTCTCAATTACCCACTGAATACCTCTCAGTCAGAGAGTGATTTTGCCCAATTTGACTTTCTCAAGTCCAAATGAGTATTGCACAAGGCGGTTGATAAAAGCTCAAGTCGGGTTATTACTATCTCTAGGTTTAACCCTCTAATTGGGATTATTAATCTCTCGATTGACCCAATTTCTTGTTAACCAAGTCTTCCTAGAAAAAGTCTTTGTTTCTCAAGAAGAGACCAAGTCAAATAGGCATGGATTATTGTTTGCCACCACTAATTTTATAAATTAGAGCATGAACAAGGCTAAATAATAAACACCCAATCATAAACAAGCATTAAATTAAACACCCATAAGGTTTACACACTAGGGTTGAGTTACAACTCTAGTAAAAATCTACTACTCATGCTTGAAAATAAAGAAATAGAAGAAAAAATGATAATTAAAAATCATATTGTGAAATCAAAATGATAAAATCTATGTTAAAATATCCCAAAATATGAAAAACTACTAAAAGAAGTAAGGAGAAACGGCTACTGTAGTTGCTGATGTCAAAAGTTGACCTAAAATTGTGAAATTCGTCCATTTATATAAGGCTGCAAATTTCGGACAAAAATGTACTTCGGGAGGTTCTGCGACCGCACAATTTCATGTGCGGTCCGCAGATTTCTTCAACTTGTCAGGAACTGGAGGTCTGCGGCCGCATAATTCTGATCTGCGGCTACGAAGCATTCTTTTTGCGGTCAAGAGTTTTGTAAATGCGGTCGCACTTGGTCTTCTGCGGTACGCAGTTTTACGTCTGCGGTCGCAAGGCACTTCTTCTGTGGTCACACAATTGATGCGTGGCTAGAATTCATGATTTTAAGCATTATATACCTTGCATTTTATGTGCTT
>MDKJ01293305.1:0-10091 GCA_005239525.1 Nicotiana knightiana | reverse complement strand
GTGTATTTTTATCATTAAAGCAGATAAAATGCAAGGTATATAATGCTTAAAATCATGAATTCTGGCCACGCATCATGTATTATAATTCTCAACTCTCAATTACCCACTCAATACCTCTCGGTTATAGAGTGGTTATGCCCAAATTGGCTTTCTCAAGTCCAAATGGGTATCAATTTAAACAGTTGATATGAGGTCAAGTCGGATTTTTCCTATCTTTAGTCAAATACTTTAATTAGACTAGCTCAATTTCTTGTTATCTAATTTCCTAGACTAAGTCCATCTTTCTCAATTAAGAACCAAGTCAAATAGGCATGAATCAATGATTGCAACCATTAATTATAAAAATAATACATAAAAAAGGCTAAATAATACACACTTAATCATAAAAAAGTATTAAATTAATGACCATAAGGTTTACTCACTGGTTTGGGTCACAATCCTAGAGAGAATCTAGCTACTCATACTACAAAGTGAGGAAAATAAAGAAGAAGAACTAATTAGTGCCATAAACTAAGATTAAATTGATAAAACTAATGTTTCTTCACCCTAAATGGTCACTATTTTCCTAAAACGGCAAAATATAATCGCTACTGCCCAAAACAATACAAAACTTGCGCTTAAAAAGTGTTTCTCATCTATTTATAGTGCCCTAAAATTCCTTGAAAAAAATGCTCTACGGATGGTTCTGCGGCTGTATAATTCCACGTGCGTCCGTACTTTTCTTGGATTCTTCAAGTGGAGAGATTCTGCAGCCGCACAATTCCATCTGCGGTTGCACTTCAGCTTCTGCGGTCGCACTTTTCCTTCTGCGGCTACACTTTTTGCAAGGCTTCACACTTGGTCGTTTTGCACCTTCTCTGAACTTGATGAATTCTTGTCAGTGCGACCTGGTTTTGCAGCCGCATAATTTGATGTGCGGACCATACTTGTTAGCAATCCTCTGAGGCTCAATTATCAATTCTGTTGCCGCTGATGTATTTCTACAGACCACACTTTCTTCTGCGGAGCGTACTTTGCCTGTTGCACTCCTTTTTGCCTTTACAAGCAGGAACACTACTTTTTGAGTTAGATTTCTTCATTATAGTCCAATTCTCCAACATGCCTGCAATTTGCACAATTTCATTAGTTTTGGGAACAAGAATCAACACTTTCGGACTAAAACTAAAGCAAGAAGTTACTAGTAAGTGGTTAAAATCACACTTATCAACTCCCTCAAACTTAAGTCTTTGCTTGTTCTCAAGAAAATATATTAGTTCCCACCTTCTCAAGGGGAAAGATCATTTTAAAGAGTCAATTGTAAGCCATTCATACTCAGTTGGTACCAACAATTACCCATAATACTCGTGCACTTTCAACAAAGTGACAAGCCACATATTATGCACATATAACTCTAATGTGACACTTGAGCTTCAATAATTGACTTCAGTCATCAATGACTCTTGTCCTATCATGTAGATCCTGGTGGACTCCAAACTTTTCCTCCTATACCTTCCATTTGTCATTCTCACTTCAAGAATTAGCACTTAATTTCTAGATCAATGAAAGGTTCAATCTTCTCTATAAAGGAATGTCACAAGTAAGGCTTCAAGTACCATAGGCTTGCCCCTCATGTAACCACTAATGTAAGATCACTCAGTTTAAAATTAAGTAGGACTTCTTTCGGGTTGTAATGAAGGCTTTTGGGTTGGGGAGGATACCATATGGGATAAGTGGTTACTCCCTTCCTTAAGCACTTCATTTTATTCCATTTCTTGGCTCGCATTTACCAACTCTTAGAGGCATTTCCTTTTCTTGGGGGGTAGAGAGACTTGACATCACTAATTTCTTTTCATTTCAATCTTTTTCTCCCTTAATGCTCATACTAGAGATAGTTTTCTCTTTTTGGATTCATCAACCTTCCTTTTTATTCTCTTTTTGGCATTTTTTTTTTGTTCTTTTCTTTTATTCCTTCCCTTTTTCATAGAGATCAATTCTTCTCTCTTTTTCGTGACTTGATACTTCTTTTAGATTTCTCAACTCTGTCCCCAAACTTATGTCTTAAGACACTTATTTCATAAGAGTGTTAAGAAAGGTTTGGGTGCCAAGAGAATATTACAAACAAAACAGGTAAAGGCTTAAAGCATGGTTACCAATAGAGAAAGGCTAATGGCTTAAACGGGTTGACTAGGGATAACAAGCATTAGCTAGCAATAGAAATCTCAAACGGACCAAGGAAAGTCTACAATCATCTTTCAAACCAAGCAAACCTAGAATTTTTCCTTGAAACACATTCGGGGCAAGTTCAAGACCCTTCACACAAATACTTAGACTAGAAACAAAAATCACCTCTCCTCTCATGTAACTAGACCATAAAAGAGGATAGAGTCTAAAGCCTACAACAATCACAATCAAGTTAAAGATCACTATAGATCAATAAACCACTCAATGATTATCAAAGTCAACTCAAGAGTCACAAAGTCATTACCTAGAGCTATTTTCTTGCAAAAACCTTGTTTCAAACCATAAGCACGCAGTTATGTGTGTTGGTGCCAAATGAAGCATGAATAACTCTTTTTAGAGAATGACTTGATTAGGGATTTTATTCACTATTACAACTACTATTATTACTTAAACACTAACAACAGACTCATTCCCTCAAAAAAGTTGTCACAACATCCATCCTCGGGAAGAGTCACCCGTTCACACAAAAGACCACCTTTGGCAAGAACCATGGCATTAGAAAAATCAAAGCCTTATTATCCAAACTACACAAAAAACATAAAAGCTATTAACATAAAAAGAAGCTACTAACAAAAACAAAAATCGAAGTAAACAAATAAAGAAGCTAATGAAAGCAATAACCAACTAAAGATAGATAAAACAAAAAGAAGAAACAGAATCATCCAATTATTACAATCCAAATGTGCCAAATGTATCATCAAATAAAATCCACACCCCCTCCCCCGTATAAAAGTACGCATTGTTCCTAGTATCCCCAGAGAGGGAAAAAAAACTCCCTAAGCATTGTTGGACATCTCAGCATCCCCAATAGCATCAATCTCTATTAGCTCAGCCAACTAAATATCATCATCATCATCATATCTGGGAGTGACAGGAGTGGTGAACATCGCACGCACTACGTCAGTTGTGTCGGCGGTAAGGCATGGATCTGAGGCGGTTTGGTATGGGTCAAGCAGCATAAAAAGGCAATCCCCAGCCGTAGCTAGCTAGGTCACCTCAGCTCGTAGCTTATCCATTGACTTCTTGCTGGCTTGAGACTTTCACATCTTTTTGACCTGCTTGGTCAAGCCCTCAATCACTTAACCATGCTGAACCAGAGTGTCCATAATCACCTTCTAGTTGGCTAGAATCTTGCCCAGCTTCTCATTAAGCTCAGTAGAATCTCGTGGTGCCTGTGTGGATGACTACCCTACAGCAGTACTGGAATCTCAGACAGATTTGAAGCACCTTCTTGCATCCAGTTGTTAATACTCACCAACATCTGGGAGACTCGCAGAGAAGAAAGGTGGCATGTAGGCATGGGCACCGGCCTTAGAATTGAAATAGGGACTGCCCTAAGTGTTGTGGAAGGAACTGTGGATGGAGCCTAAGATGACGGCTCAGGCATAGCAGCAGCTGCATTGGTAGAGGGATCAGCTGATGCAGATGGAATATCACCTATTTCAGAAACCACCACTATCGGCTCATCATATTGGCCGACAGTAGTAGAAGGCTGAGCACTCTTCTTCGGGTTGGTCGAGTCCTGCAACGAGTACCACTCAAACGCTTTTTAGGCTTTACCTTTGTATCAAACGGAATGTGCTACCTTTACATCTGTAAGGTACTTTGTGATAGTGCTGGGGTAGGGGTAAGAAGTGTTACTTTGTTGCGCTACCAGAGAAATATTGGCCGACATCAGGGCACCAACATTGATAAGGTACTGCGGTCATGATAGAAGCCACCAAAATAGCACGAGGAACAGGCAAGTTGTTCCCATTCTGGCACGAGTTAAGCCTGCTACACAGAAAGGTTTACCAACCTTTTTCCTTGAAACTCAATGTGCTCCAGAGAATAGGTACCCCAACAGTAATCCATGGTGGAGGCGGTAACCATGCCAAGATCTCAGCAAGCCATGGTCAAGCCTCTTCTTTCAAAGCCAACTTCTCTAAGTACTCCTTGGGCTCAAAGTCCTAAAATCCCAAGTACGCGTTCAGTGTGTGCTGATCAAATTTCACCTTGAGGTTGCGTACTTTGGTCACCGTTGTGCCTTTGTGAATGTGTGAAATTTTGGCTTAAAACTCGCGGACAAGGTGCCTTGACATCCACTACTCTCTCAGTAAATAGCATCCATACCTTTCTCCTCTTGAATTGCTCCAGAACTGCGAAATCGTATCTTTTATGATCTTTCAACACAAACTGCCGCTCATGTGTCAATGACCTCAATGGCCACCACATCTGGAAATTAGCAAAAGCAGGAAAGCTCACAAAAACTATCTTCCCCTACTTCCTTCTTCTTTGTTTTATCAACACCGATGGATGTACCTTCTCCCTCTCTCCCATCATCAGGAATATCATGTGCACTAGACACTGGAACAGCTGGCTCAGAAGCCTGGCTATCACTTTTCGAACCCTCGAAAGTGCCGTGGGATGATGAAGGCACATCCAGAGGCTCAGATCGCCCATTTGGCTAGGAATGCTCATATGTATGCTCCTCCAGAATAGATACTAAGTTTCCCTTGTAGGCTTCCTTAGACGGGGCATGAGAACTAGACTCGGAGAGGTCTGCACCCCTCCCTCTACCTGTTGTAGCTTTCTTCCGAATAGTCTTTGGCACACATAGGGGCAAGGCACCTCTGCCTCGACCCCTTGAAGACTCTATTCTTCCCTTGGCGGATTCATCGCATCATTGTGATCGAACCATTGTCACTATCAACACAAAGAGGACTGTTAGTTGCAAATCATAATTGAGCACAATTAAGACTCAAGTAAGCGAAGGAGAACATTGTGGGCACATTAGGGTTACAGAAGAATAATCATGCTGCAGGGAATGGGAACTACGGTCTGCCCTTTTTTGATGTGCGGCCGCAGACCGGGAGTGTGGACTGCACAATTTCATGTGCGACCGCACTTCTGATAAGAAACATGAGAGGCTCAGATACCTCTTCTCAGAAGAAAGTGCAAGGGTCATTCAACATCCACGGAATTCAATTGCGGTCCGCGAATTTAAAAGTGCAGTCCCCACATTTGTCTTCTCAGAAGACAAGTCTCTAGTACACAGTACGGACCTAAGTGATACCACTCTAATAATTCTGATATCCGAACAATTAAAGTGCGGCCGCAAAACCATTTGCCTTAACCAGTCATCAACAATAACCAATTGCGGACCACACAATTTTAAGTGTGTCCCCAATATTCAAAAGTTAAATGGACAAGTCTGTAATCTTACCTAGATTTTTTCAAATACTAGTTCAAATCTACTTGGAAGCATGGTATACACATAAAATTTAACTAACCTAACCCATTTTAGAATGTATTAACAACTACCCAGTGTAGTTCTATCCCACATAGACACATGGATGAACTATAATAACAGATGGCCTAACAAGAAGCTAAAAATTCAAAAATTAAAATAACACAAAGGACTAACATGAAGTGAAGCATACTAGATTTTGTGAGTGCAGATGGGTGTGTGTGGTTGACAGTAAGAAGTCTTCAAATAAGCTTCCAGAGTAACAGTGATTCTCAGGAGAGTGAAAAGTGCAAAATGAAAGCAAAACTCCTATTTATACTCAGAGTGAATGAGAGGGTAAAAAGTCTGAGTGTGGCTACACAAATTCAAGTACATCTCGCACTCCTTCACCTGGGCACCATTGTCTTCTTCTCTTGTGCGGTCCGCATAATTTTAAGTGTGGCCGCACAATTCCTCTCGCGGTCGCATATTTTCCCCGCACTGAGAGGGAAAAACTTTCGATAGTTTGTCATTTAACATCCCGTGTAGCTTCCAGAAGTGCGGTCCGTAGGTGAAATTTGTGGCCGCACAAGCTCTTCTACGATGGAACAACTTACCAATTTTGTTCTCCCTTCTTTTATGTGACACTCAACCTTGGAGAAAGCTTAAAATCAAGTTTAAAACAACAAACAACTACAAAAGAATAAGGAAAAGAACATAGGTTGTCTCCCAAGAAGTGCCTAATTTAACGTGGTAGCATGAAACACAGTCAAAGCATTCTCAAGTGAAGAAAATGACCACCACCACGTGGCTCTCTCCAACTTTACCCAAGTAGTGTTTCACCCGGTAACCATTGACTCGAAATATTTCATTGTTCTTGTTCTTCAAATCCAATGCACCGAAGGGTGTCTTACCAACTATTTCAAAGGGACCACTACACTTGGACTTGAGAATCTCGAGAAACATCCTCAACCTTGAGTTAAACAACAATACAAGATCATTGACCTTGAACTCTTTGTTCCAAATGTACTTTTCATAAAGATATTTCATCTTTTCTTTGTACAAGGACGAAGTCTCATATGCATGGTACCAAAACTCATCCAACTCATTCAAGTGTGAAACCTGCAAGTTAGTGGCTATATCCCAATCAAGGTTGAATTTCCTCAAGTCACACATTGCCTTGTGCTCCAGTCCCGCCGGAAGATGACAAGATTTCCCTAAAGATAACCGATATGGAGACATTCCGATGGGTGTTTTGTAAGCCGTCCTATAAGACCCTAATGCATCATCAAGCTTCTTGGACCAATCCGTCTGGTCTGCGTTCACCATTTTAGACAAGATACTCTTTATCTCCTGGTTGGAGGGTTCCACTTGACCACTAGCTTGTGGATGGTAGGGAGTCGTGACCTTGTGAGTAGCACCATACTTGCTAATTAGAGTGTCAAAATCCTTTTTGCCAAAGTGTGTTCCCCCATCTCTTATGATTGCACGTGGAGTACCAAATCTTGTAAAAATATTATTTTTCAAGAAAGCCACTACACTTCTCGCCTCATTGTTGGGTAAGGCGACGTCCTCAACCCATTTGAACACATAATCAACCGCGACATTGATGTAGGTCTTTCCACAAAATCTCACAAAAGGGACCATGAAGTCAATACCCCACACGTCAAAAATATCAATCTCCAAAATGGATGTGAGAGGCATTTCATTTTTCTTTGAGATTCCACCGGCCCATTGACATTCATCACATCTTTTCACTACTCACTTGCATCCTTTTAAAGAGTATTCCAATAGAACCCGCAACTAAGAACTTTGGCCGCCGTTCTTGCTCCACCATGATGACCACCATATCGCGAAGGATGTCAAGCCCCAAGAACTTCACCTTGCTCTTCTTCCGGTACACATCTTCTAATCCCCCAATCTATACAAATCTAGAAGAGGTATGTCAAGCCCCAAGAACTTCACCTTGCTCTTCTTCCGGTACACATCTTCTAATCACCCAATCTGTACAAATCTAGAAGAGGTATGGTTCATTCCAATAATAATCTTGACAATCCCATTTGAGCTTCCTCCTTTGGTTTGAAAATAACTCATCCTAAATGATTCCACACAAGAAAATTTGCTAGATCCACGAACCATGACATCTCTTTCATTGAAACTTCCAAGAGTTTCTCATCGGGAAAGGAGTCATTGAGTTCAAGTCCAGCATGCGGCCTCCTCTTCTCCTCCAAACAAGACAATTAGTTCGTCACTTGGTTTTCACTACCTTTTCTATCTTGGATGTCAATATCAAACTCTTGCAACAAGAATAACCATCTCGTCAATCGAGATTTAGATTCCTTTTTGCTCACAAGATAACAAAGCGCCGCATGATCCGTGTGGACAACAACTTTGGCACCCATCAAGTACGAGCGAAACTTCTCAATTACAAACACAATAGAAAGGAGCTCTTTCTCCGTAACGGTGTAAGTGACTTTGGCACTATTCATGGTCATACTAGCATAGTAATCTGGTTGAAAACCTTTATTGATACGTTTCCCCAAAACAACCCCAACCGCTATGTCACTTGCATCACACAAGAGTTCAAAAGGCAAGCTCCAATTTTGAGCGGTAATGATAGAGGTGGGTTTCAACTTGAGCTTCAATTGTTCAAAAGCCCTCATACAATCATCATTGAAATGGAACTTATCATTCTTCTCAAGGAGTTTACACAATGGGTTCACCACTTTAGAGAAATCTTTGATAAAGCGCCAGTAGAAACGTGCATGACCTAAGAAACTCCGCACACCCTGCACCGAAGTTGGGGTAGAAACTTAGAAATCACCTTAATTTTCTCCTTGTCAACTTCAATTTCATTCCTTGAGATTTTATGAACAAGGAAAATGCCTTCCTCAACAATGAAATGGAATTTCTACCAATTGAGCACCAAATTGGTCTCTTCACATCTAGCCAACACTTTGTCCAAATTTTGAAGACAATCATCAAAAGAATACCAAACCACCAAGAAGTCATCCATAAAAACTTCAAGGTAGTCTCCACCATGTCCATGAAAATAGCCATCATACATCATTGAAAAGTCATTGGTGCATTGAATAAAACGAAAGGCATCCTCTTGAAATCAAAAGTACCATACGAACATGTAAAGATTGTCTTCTCTTGATCTTCTGGAGAAATAAGAATGTGGTAATAGCCCGAGTACCCATCAAGAAAATAATAGAAACCACGGTCGGCCAATCTATCTAATGTTTGGTCCAAGAAAGGAAGTTGAACATGATCCTTCTTTGTGACTTTGTTGTCCTTATGATAATCCATATAAAATCTCTAACCGGTCACCGTTCTTATGGGAATCAACTCATTCTTATCATTGGTAACAATTTTCATGCCCCCTTCTTTGGGACACATTGAACTGGAGATGTCCATGAACTATTACAGATGGGTTAGAGAACCCCGACATCCAACCACTTGATAATATCCTTCTTGACCGCTTCTTGCATAGCCTCATTGAGTCTTCTTTGATGTTCAATGAAAGGTTTAGCACCATCCTATAATCTTATCTTATGTATGATAAAAGCGGGGATTATACCCTGAATATCTGTCAAGGTACACCAATAGCCTTCTTTCTCTTTTGCTACACCGCCAATGTGGAACCAACCTGCATGTTAGACAAACAAGAGGAAAGAATAACCGGTAAAGTAGAACAAAGGCCAAGAAATTCATACTGAAGGTTTGGAGGCAATGGCTTCAACTTCAAATTAGGTGGGTATTCAATAGAAGGCATTGTAGGAGGAGTCTTTCTATTCTCAAGACCCAAAGTGCATAGTTGTACGACCTCATTCCTTGTAAAGAATTCACACACTCCATGAAACCATCCATCTCGTCATCATCAAAGTTGAGCAAAATAGCTTCCAACATATCACCTATGTTGGTTGTAGAACTTGTATCATCAACAATAAATTTAGTCACCAAATCCACAAAAGAACACACCTCATTGCTATTTGGTTTCCGTATAGATTTACACACATTGAATACCACTTGCTTATCACCAACCCAAGTTATCCGTCTTCCACATCACAAAGAGCATTACCCATAGCAAAGAAAGTTCTCCCAATAATGATAGGCACTTCATAATCAGCTTCACAATCTAGAATAAAAAAGTTTTCCAGAAGAGTAAACTTAACAACCCGGAAAAAAACATCCTCAATCACTCCCAACGACATCTTCATGATACAACCAACCATTTGGAACCTCATAGATGTGGATCTTGGTTTCTCAATTCCCAAAGTTTTGAAAACCTAATAGAGAATCAAATTGATACTCTCCCAAGATCATAAAAAGCTTTAGTGAACTCGGCACTCCCAATTGTACAAGGAATAGTGAAAGCACCGGGATCCTCCAACTTAGGAGCCATGGAATAAACAATTGCACTCACTTGATGAGTGAACATAATAGTTTCAAAATTTATTGACCACTTCTTGGTCACAAGATCTTTCATAAACTTTGCATAATCGAGATTTTGTTCCAAAGTTTTTACCAATAGCACATTCACAGAGAGACTCTTCATCATTTGAATGAACTTCTTGAATTGGTTCTCACTATTTTTCTTGGTAAGTGTTGGTTGATTTCCCAATGCACACGCAAGTGTACGTGGTCGACAAGTAATATA
>ML426329.1:19776-41214 GCA_005239525.1 Nicotiana knightiana | reverse complement strand
TAAAGCTCATAAAATGCAAGGTATATAATGCTTAAAATCATGAATTCTAGCCACTCATCACACTCCCAAGTCCAAAATCACTATATGGAGCTATCGAAACCATCAAAACTCCATTCCGGAGTCATTTATACATAAGTCAACATCCAGTCAACTCTTTTAACTTAGGCTTCCAACCTTGGTACTAAGTATCCCATTTCATTTCGATACATCCCCCAAACCAAACCAACCACCCCAGAAAGTCACATAACATGAAATGATCCTAGAAGAAGCAATAAATAAGTTAACGGGGCTATAATACTCAAAACGACCGATCAGGTCGTTACATATCTACATATGTTGTAGAGGCTCACTGATTTCTAGCCTTCGCAGCCGACTTCTATGAGTGGTGCTATTCGATTAGTGATGTGGCCCGTTAAACAACATTGGGTGGTGTTGCATACGGAGATTACTGATGACTCGCTTGTAGAGGCTATTGAGCGGCAGACGATATTGTTGTTGATGATGTTTGGTGGTATTCTTTTCCCGCACACTTCGGGAAACATTGTTAGCTTGCGATTTTTTGCATCGTATGGAGCGACTAGATGAGTTACCTACATACAACTGGGGTGGAGCTGTTCTAGCCTACCTTTATAGGAAGTTAGGCAGGGCATCCATGTGTACCGTGAAAGACATCGCTGGTTTTATTCCGTTGTTGTAGGTGATAACATTATTAATTATTTTAATGGCTGTAATAGAGATAGTACAAAATCAATCAAATTTACGTCCACATTCAATATTAGGTTTGGGCTTGGAAGCGGTTCTTGCAGATCCATCCCTCTCTCCCACCGATAGCTCCATATGCACCACCTCCACCGTTTCTACCAATTGATAGTAGATGGTTTGATAGGCAAGGCCACGCCCGCAAGGTCGAGGCTCGACATCATATCCCTTATTACAGGGATCTGTTGGATTTACTTCAAGGCGCTCAGGTAACTATAAAACTAAGTTTATTTAATAATGCTTGATATGTCTTGCGTTTACTCATGAAGTTTTCATTTAATAAATAGTTTATATAGAGTCCATACAGCGACGAGCTCATTGCAGGATGGTCATATTATTGCTCCCTCGATCGAGCTATGTGGATATCTTCAGTTCCACTTATACGTCTTAATATAGTCGAGAATCATGCCACCGATCGAGTCTTTCGACAGTTTGGTCGACGCCAGCTTATACCTATTCCACCCAATTGGCATTCCACACATTATGAACGGTATGATTGCAGTAAGGTCGACCAAACATACTTGGCCTGGCTAGAGGCCCAGATAGAGGATTGGGATCAGAGATATTGCCTGATTCCACGATACCCTCTACATAACCGTATTGATGAGGAGAATCAGTACATGGTTTGGTGTCACTGTGTTACTCTCCTTTTGATCGGGAATCTCATTCATTGCGAGGGTGGTCAGTACGTTCCATACGTCGGGAGGCATAAGGCACTGGTATGTTATTTGATATAGTTACTTATCATATTACATTACTTTAACATACTTCCCTAATTAATATGGTATATGATATGCAGGCTATTGGCTTACATTGTTTCTACCAGTTGGGATTGGAGATGCTACAGCACGCAAGCGATTCTTTCGCGTTCTAATGATTCTTTACAGTATTTGTGCAGCTTTTTCAGGTCGGCATGACAATGCAATAATGAATATTATAGATGTGTTATGTTTCTGTGCTAATGATTCTTTACGGTACAAGTTCGTGTAGCTTTTTCAGGTCGACATTACAACAAACATAAGCATATTGTTGATGTGTTATATTTAACATACAAATTCGTGTAGTTTAGTTCTTTTTAAGTTAAACCAATATTCTAATTTTTCAAAAACCATTACAACATCCATTTCAGAAATGCCACTCACATTTAATAAGTGGTTTAAGAAGAGGCAAAAAGGTGAAGGTAGTTCAACAAATCCATATGGAACACGTCATAACACAAGCAATCACTATTTTGAAAAACACATGTGAGGTTGCTATACTGATTTGGTGGATGGCAAGTGGTATGGTGTTCTACGTCTCTTAGAAAATAAGCCTATCAGTATGCATACTGATCTCAATTTTGCAGGGCACATTATTAAGGGGGAAGCGCATTCTACAAAGCCTGAAGGTATGCAAATTTGGGGTGAAAAACTACAATGGGTTCCCCTTTACTAAAAAGGTGTGATTGTGAAGTACTATGTCATTGGCATAGGCTAATTGTACCACAAGCACTATCTGCAGCATTCCAAACAAACACACACAGATGAACCAGAAGTGATTCGGCATTTGATGAAGGAGATTTTAGAGATAGAAAAGGTACACCATTCATCATGCGTTGGATGATATTAACTACATGCAAGGACTGGAGGATCAGTATTGGAATTTATTAGAGAACGAAAAATTGCATAGAGATATTGATTATCCTGTATTTCCAACAGTTGTCGAGTGGGAGGTATTACAAAGTTTCTACCGCAGACGTTGGACGTAGGAGTCCCATATTGTTATAAAATCAAGCAAGTGGTCTTATTGATGATAGAGATAAAATACAAGAAATGTGTGTCAATTGGGGCTTGGATTATGATGTCCTTGATCCAGACGGATACGTGCGAGATGTTGACGAAGAAGATAAAGACAATGACAATGAAATAGTGCAAGATAGTGACGATAATGGCGAATGAATATCGTTATTATTTTTTGTTCTTTTTTTTAATTATTGTATTGAATCTTCAATGCTAATTGTCAATTATATTGAAGACTACTAGAAACTTAATTTTATTTAATAAATATTTCAAGCGGCACTATTAAAGACATTTAGTGCAACAAAACATACTGCAAAAAATCACTAAGTTTATCCTTGAAAATTGGGCACATTAGATGAAATGCCATCGAGAGCTGAATACCACCATTTCCCAAACCGACTGAAGGACATTTATGGCAATTATATCCTGTTTGGGAACATATACCACATGCGCATAAACGGTGTCATTAAGATCCATTTGATTTTGTATCTGTGTTCCTTTTTTCACTTGCCGACGACGCACATAATCCTTGTCACACACTATTTTAAATTGTTCCATCAGCCAATAATGCTCAGCACCCACTTGTTGGAAGTGTCCGTTGTAGGTGTTTACGTATGAAGAAACACTATATTCCTTATCCACGTACCTCGTCGCAGCAAAACCAGCATGTGAAAAGCACTTCATGGCAAGTGATAGATCAACCATTTCCCACACAAACATAATTTGTTGGATTCATTGATGGTATGGGTATTATTATCGCAATTTTGATGCAAACTAGTGCGAACTTCAAGAAATATTTCACTCGTTGCAATATTGCAACTATGTATGATATTGTGCTTGCTTCCTATATTTCTCAAATCGTTTCATCGGTATTGGCATAAATTGAACACCCCTTTCCAACAGGGACGATGCACTTAGGGATCTTTCGACAAACCTCTCCGCCATCTACCTGAATAATGTCCCCACCATGGCAGTGACAGGCAATCCATGGGCAGACTTCATCAACCCATTAAAAGACTCTGACACGTTTGTAGTCAAAATTCTCCATCTTCTGCCACTATCCTTATGCAAAGTCCGCTTATCAAGATCGTGTTGTATCAACCAATGATAAGCTCATGGTTCTTCCTACCTAAGCAATTCCATTTGCCTCCTGAATTTACACTCTTGATGATCTGTTGCAGCCATCTACATTAAATCACGTAAGCTCTTGTTCGGGTAATCCCGCTGGAAGTTGGCCTTCAAGTTCCTACATAGTAATAGTAGTAGGAATATGGTTTCTTCCATGCATCCAAAGTCTGTACACAATTTAAAATCCCACCATGCCGATCAGATATTAAACAAATACCTGAATGTTGTCAGACAACATTCTCCTTCAAGTGGTTCAAAAACCATGTCCAAGTCTCTTGACTTTCATTGGCACAAATATCAAATGCGAGGGGAAATATTCTTCCATTATCATCTAATGCAATGGAAATCAACATCTTAATATCAAACTTTCCATAGACATAAGTGTCGTCTATGGAGATTATAGGCCGACAATGCACAAAACGATCAATGGCTGGTTTAAATACCCTGCACACATATCTGAATATGAATTCTGGTATTCTTGGACTGCGCTCAAGCTTTCATTCAACAATATTCCCGGGGTTAAAGTGTTGCAAAGCATCTACGTACTTAGATAGAGCGGCAAATAACTTATCCCGATTACCATAAACACTCTCAAACACACGTTTACGCCCAAGAAATGCCTTTTTTGGTAATGGTACAACCATATACCTGGTAAACAAATGCTATACACTCTTTAGTCTTGTACCTTATGGATGATTCAATGTATGGAATCAAGATAAGAGAAATCAAGTCAACATTCAAGTTAAAATTATTTCCATTTAATGTGTCCATATCACTAGTTTGACTGCCAATGTATTTCCCCACAATTCACATTTTTGTTTTCAACTTTCTCGCATGCAACATCCATCTACAACCTTGAAACTATTTATGACAGATGACCTTATATGCTTGCGAAGATGACTCATGAACCTCAATCACACGATAGTGTTTTATGCTGTAAATTCACATCGCCCTGCTAAGGCGCGCTTTATCAGGCAAAAGCATATTCTTTGATAGCTCTGTTGGTCTAGATTCATCCCACATTACTGTCTGAATGTCATCAAGATTCGTTTTTAGAGTATCCACATTCGGCATACTGGACAACTGATCAAGGTAGGGAATCTCTCTTGAATAAAAGGTCACATGGGAATCGTACACTCGAGGTCTAATGGGAGGTGGGGTCTGCATATATGGAGCATGCTCATTGGTGGCATCATGCTCCCTCGTCAAATCAGGTTGCTCATTCTCATTCTCATCAGCAAACCGCATTTCCTCATCGTTGTCGCCCTCATCAGGGAAGGGTGTATCATCTCCAGACTCAGCAGCATTGTTGTCATAATCACTATTATCTTCTTGACTCAGTGCATCTGCCAGATCCTGATTAAATATAGATCTTCGGGCAACACAGTAAGGACAGACCTTCATGTTGCTCGTTTTCACTGCACAACCAATAAAATAATAAGTTTCTCAAAGTAATCCCAACATTATATATTAACTTTATCTCTTAACTTACAATTCATAATATGTCGATAGCCCATGATGCACATTATCGAGTTGTTGATGACTCGCGGATGGACCAGCATGATCCAAACCACCAAAATTGTATATTCAATTGTTGGTTGGTTCATAACTTGTAAAATTCATATCTGGATGATACCCCTTTGGAAGATATTGGTGTTAGTACGAATATGATACATAAACCTAAAGTCATACTAAGAAAAGGAAATTTGAAATTTATCACTCGATGCGTGAATTATGTAAACTTTGGGAGAAATTATGTCCTCCCTCCTTATTCGCCCGTGGAGATATGTTTAGATCTGGTCAGACTCTTTCAAATGGAACCTGTTCGGATAAAACTTCTCTAAAAACACCACCAGATAATTGAGGGTTATCCCTATTTTGTGGAACCTCAATATTGCGAACGTCTTGAGACTTGATGTACATTTCCAGCATTTTTATCACAAGAAGTTTTGGTGTTCATCCAGAGTCCTCGAAAAATCTTTTAAAGTTTCATCGTCATCGATGTTAAAGCATAACAAGCAACCCCTTTCCGAGTATGCGAATGTGGATATCTTCCGGTTACATTAATATTAACCGAATGTTTGCTCACACTCATTCTTTTACATATCAAAGTTACCAATCTATCGTACTCCAATGTGAGTGGTGACTTAATAATATACATTGTGGAGAATAACTATAGTGTACTGATTTATTCTCCACGACAACCTCACAACCCCCCCCCCCCCCCCCAATATGACGCATACCCTAATTTTTCGCTCTTCAAACATTATGGCAAAATGCAAAAAAGGTTAAGTAAACAAATATTTCGGAGTGAGTAAGGAAAATAAAAAGGATACTGAAGACTGAATTTTTCAGAATGAATATTTGAAGAAAGAATGAAGCTCCTTAAATAAGCAAAAAATATGCGTGAGGGGTACAATAATTGGATGGTATCGCGTATTTAATTTATGCGCTATACCCACCAATTATTGTGGATCAGTCAATTAACAAGTATAGCGCATGAATTACATGCGTTATATCTTAATGGACAAATGTGTCCTTAAGGTATAAAACATGTAATTCATGTGTTATACATAAAAAGGTCATCAATTATTTTTTCACATATTTTGGTGCTTTGAGTCCAAAAAAGTAACACTTTGGTTTCGGACTCTTGACAAATGAATGTAAGCGACTTTAGCAGGTGGAATTGGTATTGTTATACTCAACAGTACTACTTGGGAATGAAATATATGTTGAACCTTACTTCTGTCGTGCAACGCTTATCTGTTACTTCGATGGAGTTGAAATCTTGCTGTATCTTAATTCAACAAGGTATTACTATTAAGAATATAACGTTATGCTAAATTAAAAAATTTTACGGGGTGGATGAAATGAAGCAAAGGGGTTTGTAAATATTTGGTTAAAACGATAAGTATCATTTTAAAAGTATAACTTGGTTAAAAATGATTAACGTAATTAATTATATTAAAAATAATAATAATTGTTTATTAAGTCTTCATTGGGCACTGGGAGATGGCTTAAAGGGTACAGAAAAAATCAGTCCCTAACAAGTATAGGGTAGTATTAGAAGATCCGTAAAGGTTGAGTAGAAAACTTATTTTTCAGGATAAATTCGGGATGTATCTTATGTTTTTTTCCTCTAACTTTTGAAGATTAAATTTTCTTATACTTAAAACAAATGACTCGAGTCAAGTGCCTTGAGAAATTTTTTGAAAAATGGAAGTCATCATTTAGCGCTTCATTGAAGCAAAAACAATTTCGAAGCTGTAAGACAAAATAACTAAGGAGATAATAATTGTAAGAAAAGTCGTTGTGGGACATGTCATGAAGAAACCAATTTTGTTGTTTACTAGCAGTCCTTTTACTTTCATTCAATGCATTGTCTCAAGTTGGAACAAGCAAAGTTGAAGTTGCACAAAAAACAAAAGGATTCAGCTTGGCGATAAGAAAGATATACAATTAGATGATAAAAAATTATATAGTATTACATTGTTGTAAAACCATCTTTATCTTTTGCCAAGAGTAAACCAGAAGTTAACCAATTTAACTTACAATGTCATTATGTATATCCATCTTACCTTATATCTTTCTTTTTCTATTGACTTCTAAAAGGATCTGATTATAACCTGTGAACTGCTTCAAGAAATCGTAGTTGTTTCAGAATCTCAAAATGTCAGGCAGGGGCAAAGCCATAGTTTTACTTATGGTTCGGCAAAACATAGTAGTTATGGTTCAAATCTTGTCTTTGTGTTAAAAAAACTCAATTAACGTATATAAATAATTTATCTAAAACCTACTAAGTTGCCTTTTGTAGAATCCATAATCCATAAACTCAAAATTATGACTCCGTCTCTCGTGC
Organism: Nicotiana knightiana; assembly: GCA_005239525.1. NCBI lineage: Eukaryota > Viridiplantae > Streptophyta > Magnoliopsida > Solanales > Solanaceae > Nicotiana > Nicotiana knightiana. The sequence goes on along the minus strand of ML426329.1, from coordinate 33,690 downwards.
CAGGGGTTAAGTTTTGAGGTATGTATTGTCTTTCAAGAAGCATTGTGGACTCCTGAAATTGACATTCCATCTAATACTTGAAAGTGATAAACAACGGCTTTCCAGTGTTTGGACTCAGCGTCTCACCCTAAAAGAAAAAGAAAAAGAAAAAGAATAAAGCATAGCATATATGTTGAAATCTGAAAATAATAAACTTGTTTTTCATTTGTTTACGTTATTTCATGAACTAGAATATTGATTTAGTATATGTATTAGAGTATGGACACATTGATGTATTTTGGAAGATACAATGTCTAGTAGTTTCATCCATGTACCTTGAAAGATGTGAGTTGTGGACTTAGTTATTATGTTTACATGTAGTGTAGGCTAGATACATGAAAGATTTCTCCTATAAATAGCCATGTATTCCTAGCCATTTGAAGCAAGTTAAGTTCAATAGAAATCTTCCTTTCCTCCACTTTCTTCTTTGTGAGTTTTGAGTGTTCTTTTGTTTTTTCTTGCTCTCCCAAATTTTTTGACATTGTGGCATCAGAGCTGGTGTATTTGAGAGACAATCAAACTTGGAGAGAAAATGAAAAACAGTATTGGAACTTCATTTCAATTTCCTATGCTCACAAAAGAGAACTATGGAAATTGGTGTATCCAGATGAAGACTTTGCTTGATGCCTATGATGTTTGGGAACCGGTGGAAGTTGGAGGTGATGGAGTGGAAAGCGGTGCTGCCTTTAAAGAGAAAGATCAAAAGGCGCTCACTCTCATCCATCAAAGTTTGGATGACCAGATATTTGAGAAGGTTGCGTGTGCAACCACTTCAAAGCAAGCATGGGAAATTCTTCAAACTTCCTTTAAAGGTTTGAATAAAGTGAAAAGTTCATCTCCAAACCTTAAGAAGAGAGTTTGAATCATTGCATATGAAGGAATACGAATCCGTTTCAGATTATATTTCAAGAGTTTTGGCTATTGTCAATCAAATGAAGAGATACGGTGAAGACTTGAGCGATGATAGGGTCATTGCACTAATACTACGATCCCTTGATTCAAAATTTAATTATATTGTTGTGGATATTGAAGATTTCAAAGATTTGGATACCATGACCATTGAAAAACTCACGGTTATTTGAAAGCGCATGAAGAAAAGTTAAAGAAAAGGAAAGTATCGTTTGAACAAGCGTTGCAAGAAAAACTTTCTTTCAAGGAGAAAAATGAAAGGTGTGGCTCGCAACAAAGAGGTAGTGGAAGGTCGTAGTGGAAAAGGAAGAGGTGGTATCCAACCACTAAACAAAGAAAATAGGAGCCAAGACTCTAATCAAGGAAGAGGTCATGGAAGAGGTAGAGGATATGGAAGCAAAATCAAGAAAGGTATGATAAGTCTAATATTAAATGTTATACTTGTCATAAATTTGATCTTTTTTCCTAGGAATGTACAATAATGTGGAAGAAAAAAATAATTTTGTGGAGAGCAAAAATGAAGATGGAGATGGTATTTTAGTTCTCGCTTGCAAAAAATAAGAAAGTGTAGAGAGAAGAAATCAATGGTACCTTGACTCTAGTGCAAGTAGCCTTATTTGTAGAAAGAAGAATTTATTTGTGGAGCTTGAAGAATTGAATGGTGGAAACATCACTTTTGGAGACTCTTCGTGGGTTAAAATCAAAGGAAAAGGTATGATTTTAATTCGCTTGAAAGATGGTACTCACCAATTAATTTTTAATATTGTTTATGTACTGGAGATGAAAGAAATATTTAAGTTTGAGAAAGTTTTTGGAGAAAAATTATGATATTCAATTAAAAAATAAAAAGTTATTCATGAGATGAAAATGGGAGATTGTTAGCCAAAGTTCCTATGGCTAATAATAAAATGTTTGTTTTGAATTTCAATGTGATGTTCCAAGGTGTTTGATTTCATGTACCAAGGATTCATCTTGGCTTTGGAATATGAGATTTGGTCATGTGAATTTTGATATTCTAAGTGATGAAGAAAGAAAGCATGGTGAATGGATTGCCAGCTATTGATCATCCGAGCCAACTTTGTGAAAGATGCCTCTTTGGAAAGCAAGCAAGAAAAAGCTTTCTTAAAGAGTCTTTGACTAGAGCTTGATGCCCATTAGAGTTGATTCACATGGATGTGTGTGGACTAATCAAGCCATCTTCACTTGGTAAAAGTAATTATTTTTTACTTTTTATTGATGATTTTTCTAGAAAAACTTGGGTGTATTTCTTGAAGGTAAAACCGGAGGTGTTTGATACTTTCAAAAAATTCAAGAGCATGGTGGAGAAACAAAGTGGATATCAAGTTAAGTCATTGAGGTCCAATAATGATGGAGAATTCACTTCAAATGAATTCAAGTTTTTTTTTGTGAAAATGGTGGAATTCGTCACTTTTTGATTGTTCCAAGATCACCACAACAAAATGACGTCGTGGAAAGAAAGAACCAGCCTATTCTCAATATGGTACAGAGTATGTTGAAGAGCAAAAATATGCCAAAGAAGTTTTGGGATTAAGCAATTGCTTGTGCAGTGTATTTGTCAAATCTGTGTCACACGAAGAGTATTCGTGACGAAACACCTTAAGAGTCTTGGAGTGGTTTCAAGCTAAAAGTTGCTCATTTGCGATTTTTTTTGGAGCATCGCATATGCACATGTGCCGGATGAGAAGAGGTCCAAGTTTGATGATAAAAGTGAGAGGTATGTTTTCATTGACTATGATAAAAGTTCTAAAGCTTATAAATATAACCCAAGAAATGGCAAGATCACCATAAGCAGATGGGAATGGAAAACTAAAGAGAAAGATTACTCTTTTAATCCTTCTTTTTATGAAGATGATGATGAAGAAGTTGCGGAGCACATTATCTCACCATCTTCAACACCTCCAGCACAAATTCAAGAAGAAGACAAGTCAAGTTCAAGTTCTTCAAGTGAAGTGCCACAGAAAACTAAAAGTCTTCGTGAGTTGTATGGAAATACGAAAGTGGTAAGAAAAAAATTATATGATTGACTCACTTTTGTTTGTTGGTGGATAGTGAGCCTTTAACTTATTAAGATGCTCCCCAAAATATCAAATGGAGAGATGTCATGGATGAAGAAATAAAGGCAATCAAGAAGAATGATACTTGTGAAATTAGCCACACTTCCGAAAGACAAAAACACCATTAGTGTCAAAGGGGTTTACAAGTTGAAGAAAAATTCCAAGGGTAAGGTGGAAAGGTACAAAGCAAGATTGGTTGCCAAGGGATATAAGCAAAAAGCCGGTATTAGTTATGATGAGGTTTTTGTACTGGTTGCTCGTTTGGAAACAATTCATTTTATTATTTCTTTGGCAGCTCAAAATCAATGGAAGATTTATCAAATGGATGTGAAGTCGGATTTCTTGAATGGTGTTTTGGAGGAAGATGTTTACATAGATCGACCTTTGGACTATAATGTTGAAGGACATGAAAATAAAGTGTTGAAATTGAAGAAAGCTCTTTATGGCTTAATGCAAGCGCCACGGACTTGGAATATTAGAATTAATAAATATTTACAAGCAAATGATTTTTCAAAGTGTCCCCATGAAGATGCACTTTATGTCAAGATTGCTAAAAATGGTGACATCTTGCTTGTTTGCTTGTATGTAGATGATTTGATCTTTACAAGAAATAATCTAAAGATGTTTGAAGAATTCAAGGAAGCTATGGGTAGAGAGTTTGAGATGACGGACATTGGCTTAATGTCCTATTATCTTGGAATCAAAGTGCAACAAAGGAAGGATGACATTTTTATTCTCAAGAAGAATATGCAAAGGAAATTCTCAAGAAATTTGAGATGGAGAATTGCAATCCCATGAGCACCCCCGTTGAATGTGCAGTTAAAGTGTTCAAGCATGGAGAGGGAGAAAAAATCAATTCCATATTTTTCAAGAGTCTTGCTGGAAGCTTAAGGTACTTGACATGTAAAAGATCAGATATTCTTTTTGGTGTTGGACTTGTGAGTCGCTTTATGAAGGAGTCTACTACCTCCCATTTGAAGGTATCCACAAGAATACTCGGTATATGAAGGAGTATATAGCTGCTTATTCTTGTGTTTGTCATGCAATTTGGCTAGTGTCATCTATATAGCTTGAAAGATGTGAGGTGTGGACTTAGTTATTCTGTTTACATGTAGTGTAGGTTATATACGTGAAAGATTTCTCTTATAAATAGTCATGTTTTCTTAGCCATTTGAAGCAAGTCAATTTGAACAGGAATATTCCTTTCCTCCACTTTCTTCTTTTGAATTTGAGTGTTCTTTTGTGTAGTCTATCTCCTAGATAGGGTCGCACGCTAGGAATCAAGTATCCAACTTTCTGAATTCCGAAGGCGTAGTTTTAGTTATAAAAGGGAAATCCTTTTGCTTGTAAACTAAAATTGTTGATCGGCTAATGATATTCCTAACTTAATCTGGATTGAAATAAATCAAATTTCAATGATTATTTTCATTTTATAGTTATAATAATTGTGATGTTTTCAAGTAGACAAGATTAATGATATGATAAAATCGATTGGTTTAGTGGGAGATAACCACATGTTCTTACTTATCTCATAATTTAGACACACAGACACAAGTAACAATTACCAAAACTCAAAGTAAATCAAGTAAAAAAGATGCCTTAATAAGCCAAATTGATAGGGACCTCAATAGACATTCCCAACGGATTCTGGACAATCCCATATATCAACTAGCTCAAGTGTGGTTATTTATGCAAAACCGTGTGGGATTTGTAGGTTTTACAGAGAATGAAGAATAGAAAAAATCTGATTCACTAGTAATTAAACAAGTTGAACATGAGTTTGAAGAACTTTGAAAGAAAAATCAGGAATTTGATAATGAACGCAAACTTACCTATTCATTAGGAACTTCACACAAATTTATAGAGTTTACTAACTCAACTGAAAATAAAAAAACCAACTTCTACAAATTAGGGATAACATAGAAACTAAATGACTATTATGCAGTAAATAACTACTATACAGTTTTAAGACACTTGGAGTGCTGCAGTTCTTAATGCAGTTTTCTAACACTCCTCCTTGCTTTAAGAGCTGCAAACTCCAAGTTTTTGCCTAAGAAGCTCAAATTTGTTTCCTGGTAAAGGCTTGGTGAAGATATCAACCAGTTGCTCCTCCGTCTTGCAATACAGTAGAGTTACATCACCATTCTTTTGCACATCTCTCAAGAAGAAAAACTTGATGTTGAAGTGTTTATTTTTTCCATGAAATACAGGATTGTGAGAAATTGCTATCGCAGCTTGGTTGTCCACAAATACTTTAGTGCCTTCAGTTTGTTTCATGTGTAAATCAACCAATATTTTTCTCAACCACAATGCTTGATTTGCCGATGTTGTTGCAGCCACAAATTCTGCCTCTGCAGTAGATTGAGCCACAATGTCCTACTTCTTTGAATACCATGAAAAAATTCCGGAGCCAAGACTGAAGCAATACCCCGATGTGTTTTTCATGTCATCCACGAATCCAGCCCAATCACTATCAGAATACCCAAGTAGTTTCAGATTTTGACTTTTCTGAAACTTGACACCATGATTAATGGTCCCTTTGATGTATCTGATAACTCTCTTGGTTGCTTTTAGATGCACCTCACTAGCACAATGCATGAATCTCGATAAAATGCTTACTGCATACAAAATATCGGGTGTTGTAGCTGTGAGCTACATCAAACAACCGACTAAGCCTCTGAAGTATGGTTCTTCCACTTTATCTGCTCCATCATTTTTGCTTAGTTTCTCTTTTTGGTTCATAGGAGTGCTCATCTCCTTGCAATCTTCCATGTTGAATTTCTTCAAAATCTCCTTAACATACTTCTTCTGACAAATGAAAACTTCATTTTGTCCTTGCTTGATTTCCATTCCAAGAAAGTAGGACATCAGACCAAGATCAGTCATCTCAAAGGATTGCATCATGTCTTGCTTGAAATTCTCGATATACCTTGTATTGTTCCCTGTAATTAGTACATCATCCACATAGATAGAAACAACAAGGATATCAATGCCATTATGTTTAACATAAAGAGTAGATTCTGACGGACTCTTGTTAAAGCCTAGGCCAAGCAAATGGTCATCTATTCGACCATACCAGGCCCTTGGTGCCTGTTTAAGACCATAAAGTGCCTTTCTTAGCCTATAAACTTTGTCCTCTTTTACTTTCACCGCAAAGCCCTCGGGTTGCTCCACGTAAATTTCTTCCTGAAGAAAACCATTGAAAATGCCGATTTGACATCCATCTGGTACACTTTCCAGCCCAATTGTGCAGCAAGAGCAAGAAGTAACCTGATTGTGTCAAGCCTAGCAACTGGTGCAAATGTATCAAAGTAATCTACACCAAAAATTTGTGCATATCCCTTAACTACAAGTCTTGCTTTATGCTTATTGACTGAACCATCAGGATTTAGCTTGGTTCTAAAGACCCATTTCAACCCAATTACCTTTCTGTCTTGAGGTTGATCAACAAGCTCTCAAGTCTTGTTCTTCTCAATCATAAACAACTCTTCTTTTCATTGCAGCTACCCAATTCTCATCATTCTTGGCCTCACTGTATCCAGCACGTTCACATACTGCCACCTTGCATCGCTAATATATATCAGAGAGCAATCGAGTACCTTGAATTGGTGAATGATCAACCATCTCATCATGCCATGAGGTTGATGTTTGATTTTCAGGAACCTTTCGTGTTGAGTCAAAAGAACTCAGGATAGGTTTCTTTGAGTCTTCCCAATACCACTCTTCATTCTCTATAAATCACACATCTCTACTGAAGATTATTGTCTCAGTTTGTGGTTGGAAGACCTTATATGTCTTTGAAACTGTACTATATCCAATAAAAATGCCTGGAACAAATTTTTTGTCTAACTTATCTCGTTTAACCTGAGGAACATAGGAAAAACAGAGACAACCAAAAACTTTAAGAAAATTTATTGATGGTTTAAATCCATGCCAAGATTCAAAAGGAGTTCGATCCTCCACTGCTTTTGTAGGAAGCCTATTTTGGAGAATCACAGTTGTACTTGCTGCCTCTGCCTAGAATTTCTTTGGCAAGTTCTTGTCGTGCAACATGCATCTGGTCATCTCCATAATGTATCGGTTCCTTCTTTCACTTACTCAATTTTGTTGTGGAGTATAAGGAGTAGTAAGCTGATGATTGATCCCTTCTTCCTCACATAACATGTTGAATTGTTGAGAAGTATATTTCTTTCCATCATCTGATCTTACCGACTGAATTTTACAACCGCTCTCATTTTCTACTTTTGCTTTGAACGTCTGAAAGACATTAGCAGCCTCTGCCTTGTATTTGAGAAAGTAAATCCAACACGTGGGTTAGATCATCAACAAAAATGATATAGTAAAGGCTACCTTTTAGTGAGGGATTCCTTTGAGGTCCTGCTATGTCGGTATGAATCAATTGTAATTTCTTTGAGGCTCTCCAAGTTGTCTTTGGAAATGGAAGTCTGCTTTGCTTCCCATACTGATAAGCTCTACAGTTTGAAGAATTCACTTCCAACACAGGTAAGTCCTCAACTATTTTCAATTTCTGCGTTTTGAGCAGCCCTTCATAGTGAAAATGTCCAAGTCTCTTATGCCATATTTCTGCAGCACTTTCTTTGGCTGAAAAAATGACACGCTCCTCCTCAAATGGATCTAATGAGAAACTTTTGCCTCTCATTTTCACTTTAAATAATTCTCGATTTGAAATATCCTTGATCAAGCAATGTTTATCTTCAAAAATTAATTTGTAGCCTTTTTCCATCAACTGACCAACACTTAGCAAGTTTTGGTCTATTTCAGGTACATAAACCACATCATAAATTGTTTTAATACCTGAATGACTTGGAATAACAACTGATCATTTTCCTCTGACAGCAATATGTTCGCCATTACCTATTCTAACTTTAGTAATGGTCGTGGGCTTTAATTCCTTGAAGAGGGCTTTTTCATTTGTCATGTGGTTAGTGCATCCACTGTCAATCAGCCAACAGTCGCTCGACGATCTCCTTGAAAAGCATGTAGCAACAAAGAGTTGATCTTCCTCCTCTCCATCAATAATCTGAGCGTCTGCTTCTTGCTGTTGATCATTGTTCTTGCAAATAACATCTTCATGCCCAAGTTGATTGCATTTACTACATCTGGCATTAGACCTTTTCCAACACTTGTATGGTGGATGGCCTTTTTTGCCACAATGCTTACAAGGAGGATAACTTCTCTTTGAGTTTCTTGCTTTACCTTTGGTGGTATTTTCTGAAATGCCATCATCATTTGTTGGTTGATTCTTCTTGTTCTTCTTCATTTTGTTTCTGCCACCATCTTGGTGTTTGGCTGGCAATTCTCCCTCATTATTTCCTTCTTCTCGCATAACCCTTCTTTGTTCTTGAGCCTGCAAAGCATTCAACAATTCTGCCAAAGTGATCTTGGATAGATCCTTGGTATTCTCTAAAGTAGTTATGGTTGCTTCAAATATCTCTGGCACGGTTACCACAATTTTTTCAACAATACGAGAATCCTTGAACTCGGAACCAAGCAATCTTACCCTGTTTGCCATGTTTAGGAGCCTTTCAGAGTAATCTTTGATGGTTTCATTTTCTTTCATCTTCTGCATCTCGAAGTCTCTGATGAGATTTAGAACTTGCATGCCTCTGATCCTTTCATCCCCTTCGTATTCAGTTTTGAGATAATCCCAGATGGATTTTGCTGACTTCAGAGACATAACTCGAGTGAAAATTGTAGAAGATACTGTCGAAAATAGACAAGCCTTTGCCTTTGATTTTCTAGTTTTCCTGTCTTTATGGTTCTTAATTTGGGCCATAGTTGGATTGTTGGGCAGCGGAGGAACTTCATAATCCTCTTCGACTGCCTCCTAGATATCCAAGGCATCCAGATAAGTTTCCATCCTTACAGCCCAAATTTGATAATTTTCACCATTGAAAACAGGAGGTGCCATTGTTGAGAAATTTGATTCTGCTTCCATGCTTGAAAAATCTGTTTTGTTGAGAGTTTGAGTTTTATGAACACCCACAGATCCCTTAATAAAAGAAAGCTCTGATACCAATTGTAGGTTTTACAGAGAATGAAGAATAGAAAAAATGCGATTCACTAGTAATTAAACAAGTTGAACATGAGTTTCAAGAACTTTGAAAGAAAAATCAGGAATTTGATAATGAAAGCAAACTTACCTATTCATTAGGAACTTCAGACAAATTTATAGAGTTTACTAACTCAACTGAAAATGAAAACCAACTCCTACAAATTAGGGATAACATAGAAACTAAATGACTGTTATGCAGTAAATAACTGCTACACAGTTTTAAGACACTTGGACTGCTGCAGTTCTTAATGAAGTTTTCTAACAGGATTGAATCCAATATATAGCAACATTTGAGGAATAGTCATTTAAGGCATGGAAAATGGTCACTTCTGGCTATCCAGTATCATCGGAAGAACATATTATCTAGTTTCAAGAACTTTAACTTGGTTAGGTATTATTTCTATACACGAAGATTTCATCCGAAATTTCAATTCATGGAGTTGATCTGAGTGGCAACGTAAAGAACATAACGTTTATATAAAGGATATTGATTCCTTCAGATCTTGAGACTAACTAGATTGTATATATCATCTCATCTGCTTCCCGTAATATAATGAAAATACAGTTCTTCCTCGCAACTATCAACCATTTTACGGTATCAAGAGCCATACTACTCTAACGAGTTACATGCACACGATCCTCCTTTCCACTATGGTCTCAGGAATGCCAACAAACCTTTCATCACAAATTGAAAATATTTCCCCTTCCTCTTCACCGGTGCTTGGCCATGGCAAGTCACAACTCTACTCTCTGAATATGATTTATTGGGTTGATGTCCTCCACAATTCATCACACAGAAAGATCAGCAAGTAGCCAACCCATATTACAAACTTTGGCAGCGTCAATACAGCCTAGTTCGCAATGCTATAATGGAATCAGTCGATCGCTACATCGCCTCCATGATGGCATGTTGATACCCAATTTTTCCTTCATATTTTTTAAATAAGTATATATACTTTCAAAATATCATTTTACATACTTAATTTACAAGAGTTATACAAGTATTTTCTGTAATTGTTAGAGCTTTAAAATTAATTTCTTTACATTGAAATTACTTGATTATTTATTAATTACTCATTTAACTTATTTTACGATGACTTAATCATCCAAATTTATTATTTCTATCTATATATATAATTCATAATATTTTACTTTGTCTTATATAATTCTATTTGTACTTTTTGAGTTATTTACATAATTTTACAATAATAGCCTATATTCGTACATAATTACATTTATTACATTATTTGTGCCAAAACAGAATTTCATATTTTTAAATTGTTAAGCTATTATGTTCAATCATTTTACTTCACAAGTAATATTTTAATTACTTATAAATTACTTTTTATAATTATTTTAAATAAATTTTGCATATTTAAATTATAGCCCCAGCATAGGGCTAAATTCGGACAAAATTTAGCCCAAATCATTAGCCCAACACTAGAGCCCAAGCCAAACAACCCACTAATTTGACCCGATCGGTATCCATTTGAACGACCTGCCCCGTTCCCCTTCCTATCTTGGTCGTTGATCTCAAATGATCAACAACTCCCAATAAATTAACCTATTTCCATATATCCCTCCCCTATAACCCTAATCTCATTTCCCTCACCCAGTCGTCCCTGCATTCTCTCATCTCCACTATCACACTAAACCCTAGCCGACCGTGGAGATCCCTTCTTATCCCTTCCTTATACGCGTCCATACGCAGGTTTACTTACCTTTTCTTGCTACTATTACTCATTTTATGGTAACTTTCTTTACCATTTAACTTATGGCAAGCCAAATCCGGCTTTAATTCTATGGTTCTGGATGCTATTGTGGCTCTATGAACTGAAGAAGAGAAAATCTCTCTTGTATATGGTATATCCCTGTTGATTCTGCCATGATTGGGCCTTGTGAATGATTTGCCCAAAGTTTGACTCCAACTAGGGTTTGGATTTCGGTTTTTCTTTTACTAGTCCTATTACAGATTGCATGCGATATTTTCTTTCCTAATTTAGGTTTAGTTGATTATTTTCCTTGTTTGTTCATCCTAATTTGTCACTATATAAACCCCTCAATTTCCCCTTTATTGAGATTCTAATCGCTAAATAATTACTATTGTCTTTCTTATTCTTTTCTGAAACTTAAACTCTTGGCCAGCTAAAATCCAAGGCCACCGGAATTCGATTATTCGACCTTTCTCAGTGCGAGCACTGCCCAGGGTTCATCTGAAACCCGTGGGAACTCCGACGCACTGAGATTTTGGGGGTTCTACTATTCGTTTTCCTACTGACATTCAAGATATTGATGAAATTGTTCTTTGTTTACTCATTTGTCAATTAGTAACTGGTAAGTACCTATGACCCTTATAATTTCATTCCCTTTCATTTGAATTCCTATTCTGCATATCCATGTTTTTGAGATTTTTTATGAACCGACATGCTATTGTATGCTCTGAAGTTCTCCTTGAGGCTATATACCTTCTAGTAATTCTGTTTTCTTATGACTGTTTTATCTACTGTATGTGTTTGAATGCTTATTATTGTTGCTCATTCTAAGTTTAACTTCTTGCTTTGTTTTGTATCATGCCCAGAACGTGTTCTAATTCTTGTTAAATCTGTCATGTGCAACTTAATACTCTTCGAGAGTTAACTCCTGATCATGTTATTAGACTAAATGTGCTACTTGAAAACTAATGTGTGTTCACACCTTGTCCTGTATCTCTGCGATAAATCAATGTTTGTGTTTCAGACCTTGTTGAGTTATTCTTGTCCAACCTGCTATTCTGAGGATGTACTGATTAGCTATGGCATGTCTCCATTCCATTTAAGTTCTGATGTATGTTTGATTTATGGAAAATTTCTATGATACTTTCTTCTCTTATGTATGGATAACAAGCACGATTTATTATGCTTGCCTATCCTATTCCTCTTAAGTTGATATATTTTCATGAGTTCTCTAGACTTTGGCACTGTTGTGTTCTGTTGTAGACCATGCCCTAGGTTGCTGTTGTACTGCTTGTGATCAGGTTAGGCTTCCATGTTAGAAATCTTCATGTGAAAGTTCTATCCCTCTGACTATAACTACTATGATTAAGGCTCATTTGTCTAAAGTCTTTTTTGACTAATTCTGGTTAATACCTTGTGTTAAATTTGATTTCTGGAAACTTAGCATGTGTGTGTGTGTGTGTTTACCCTGTTAACTTAATAGACATGCTTCTTAAGTCCTCGTAATCTGTGATTGTGTTCACCATGCTACACCTTTTCCTTTATTGAATGATTGCTCGATATGGTATTAGTTTTTGCCATGTTAAAGCTTGTTCTCGCTGGTCCACCTAGTTGGCATGTTCAAGCCCTCTTATTTGACCAATCGTGTTCCCTTAGCTTCTAAAAAGATGTTGATATGTTTATGTAATGGTATCCTTATGAAGTATTATTGTTAATAGACTTCAGAGCTATCAGTTGTTTGCCATGTATGGTTTGTTAACTCATGTGTTTGAGCGTGTAAATAGGTCTTCCATCTAAGCCTAGTATGAGTTCATATGTGGCCCCGAGTTGTGCAATTGATACACTCTCCTGTTTGAGGTGTGCTTGGACCTGGGTCTACTACTCGTGTGAAAAGTGAGCTTGCTGAAGGTCCAGGCAGTACTGGGTTATTTCTCTTTTAGGCCTGCTCTGTTTATTGGGCATGCAGTCTTTCAATATGTAATATTCGCACTTGTATTCATTATTTTGGGTCAGTAATAATTTTTAAACAAATAGATGGGGCAATTAGTGAAAAAGGGGATAGGGAACTTTCATTCTCACATGAATGGGTAGAAAATATGCCTATAGGGCTTAATTGCTTTACTTGTTACTTTGTTTGACATGCCCTATTTTCTGTACACTGATAGAAAGCATGCTTATAGGAACCTAAGTGTGTTACCTGCTAACAACAAAAACATGTCTAAAATATAAGTATTCCCCTTGTTCACATGCTTTATTTCTACACATTATTAGATAGCATGCTTATAGGATTCAAATACCATTGATTATTTGCTCAACTTGTGCTATTGTTGTGCAACTGTTAGATAACAGGCCTATAGGATCGTGTTAAGTAATTAAGATCTACTTCCATCGATACTCATCTAGATACCATGTCTATAGAGCGTTATTTGATTAATCTTATTATTTTTGTCACATTGTCCGCCTAGACAACATGCATATTGGAATAAGTATGATGAATCTGTGTTCGAATATCAACTGCTAGAGAACCTGCCTATAGGATATTGCTACTCGCTTAGAAAGCATGCCAATAGGATCAAAATGAGTAATTTTGAGTTTTCCAATTTCTTCAGTGCCCCGACTCGTATCACATAGAAACCATGCCTATAGGCTTAAACGACTTTCATACATCTTGATTCTAAAATTGCTCATGACTCTTCACTGCATAACTTGAAATTTGTTTGTGTGCCTTTGTTGTTATGTGTGGAGGCTAACATGAGCCACTCGTTGCTATTATGTGCAGTCCCACTTGTTTTGAATGTGCGACTAGTTTTATCATTTTGAGAAACCTAAGTAAAGTCCAGAACCACCTAAACAGTAGGTCCAAAACCTACTGAACCATAGGCATGGGACGGGTAGTGCCCGCATAGAGAACGACTTAGAATTGAATTAGAGTGCTTTTAAGTAAACAACTTCAACATAGTAATCGGGTAGCAGGAAATGATAGTCTGGACCGCTGAATAATACGAGAAACTCCTACCTAAAGGGAGTTGCGAAGTATTATTTATGTTGCACGGGGTGATATTTTAAGCTAAATAACTTAGGACCCCCCCCCCCCCTTCCGTGT
>ML426329.1:0-19637 GCA_005239525.1 Nicotiana knightiana | reverse complement strand
CCCCCCCCCCCCTTCCGTGTATGATTGCTAAAGGCTTCAGTCATTTCTATAGACCGACGCATTTGTAATCCTTGTGATCTTTTAAACTTGTATCAATTATTCATATAGTTTTAATAATATTTCCCTTACACTGGTTTACGTTATAATAGGACTTTTAATTGTCATATCTTTCTTTACTTATATGCTCGCCTAGTTTAATCATATAATCACATAGTGTAAAATTCGGTCAGGAACCACAGTTGTGGACCTTGAAGAGTTCCTAACACCTCTTTGAGGTAATTTGAGCTCTTACTCGATCTTTGGTGGCGTTGACTAGTCAAACAGAGTTATTTAAGAATAGGTGCCCTAACGCACCTTAAAATCGTTAGGTGGTGAATCTTCTCTTTTAATACTCATTTAAAAGAGTTGACAGATGTCGAAACCCGCTTTCGCGAGAAAACGGGGCATGAAAGCATGGCGACTCTGCTGAGGATTTACACTTAGGATCTTACCATAACGAACTTGACTTATGTGGATTACTTTCTTTGCTACATGCACATCACTTCCCTTATTCAACTTTATTTGTTTTAATTTACTATGACATGCACATATCTTCCCTTATTCACCTTTATTTATTTCAATTTGTAATGACATGCACATCCCTTCCCCTATCACCTTTATTTGTTTAAATTTGCTATGACATGCACATCCCTTTCCTTATTCTCTTTTGTTTGTTATGACATGTATGACCACTCTCCACTTCTTTTCATCTTGACTTCTACATTATCCCTATTTCCTTACCTACTTCATTACATTCTCGCACATTTTCATGAGCCAAACTCACTTCTTTCTTTTGTCATTCTTTTCTTTCCTATTCTTTTCATGTTCACTTTTGCTATCTTATTTACTGCTTTTTACACGAAAATACATGGAAATGTGCTATTATTTCTACATAAAGCATGCTCCACATAATAATCCACTCGTGTCAATTATCAACATAGTGGCGCTTGATGAGTGTCCATGCTTTCCTGAAAATTACATTTTTAAAATCGGAAAGGCTTATTTGCAATAGACTAGTCGATCAGCGGTGAAATCGACGGTCCCGTTCCTTTCTCTCTCAAGTTGTTCACTTGGGAGTACCAGTTTAGACCATTCTAGAAACCCTATTCCAAATTGAAATGTACATGCATCATGCTAAACCTAGTACAGGTTGAATCGTTAACGTAACAATCCGCTAAGATGAACCGTGTCCAGTGTCCGACGGGATTTCCACAATCCCAATGGACACTATCATATTATGTGCATTACTTGGAGAAAAAGTGCCAACATGTTGATCATTATTCCGTGGATAGTCAGATCTGGAGGGAGAAAGGCTAACCTTTTTTTGTTTGGAGAAAATGCAGCATGAAATCCCCAGATTCGGCATGGTTCAAAACATCCCACATTTGCTACTTGACTGGTGGAAAGACCTTGCACCTTGCAACAAAAATCATGAGAGAAGATTACTTGGTGACTTGACATCCTTGATGAACATTGAACCAAATAGGGAATTGTTTGAGGCCGCTACCATGTTCTGGGATGAGAAAAGAGTTATTTTCCAATTTGGCAATATATAAATGACTCCTCTCCTAGAAGAAATAGGAGGCTTTGCCAAGTTTCCATGGGATAGTCCAAAATTACTAGTACCAAAGAATCGCACTCCCCGCGGTTTTCTGAAAATGTTGGGTTTTAAGAAGAATGATGAGCTGCTCTATCTAAAGAAATCATACATACCTTTTGAATTTCTTTACGAGCGTTATGGGCATAGCAAGTCGTATCGTCTTCACCATGATGAACTAGCCATTACTTCATTGGGATGGGTGCACCGCCAGGTTTATGTGTTCGTCGTCTGCTTCTTCGGGTTATTGATATTTCCAATGAAAGGGGGAACAATTCTTACTCTCTTAGCCATGGTCACCAGGACCTTGATGGATGGCATCGAGGGACAAACTTATACCATCATCCCTATGATATTAGCTGAGATGTACCGTGCTCTAGATCGGTGCAAGCATGATTTGGACATTTTGAGGGTTGTAATTTATTGCTACAAGTCTAGCTGCTAGAACACTTTCAGAGAGGAGAGTACCGTCAAGAGATTCTGTGAAGGCCACTAAATTAATACATATCCAACCATCACCCAAAGAGAAGGACATTTATTCCGGACAGGTTTTCACAACCTGGAAATGCTGTAAGTTGGGGCGTTCTTCAGCAATCTGACAGACGAGCAGGTGAATTAGATGTTTGAATGGTTTCCTAGTATTGAGTTCATTATCAAGTCAAGATGGAATACTCACTTGGTACTGATTGGGTTACGAGGCATCTATCCTTACACTCCTATAAGGGTAATGCGACAAGCTGGGAGGAAGCAAGTCATGCCTCGAGTTTCTAACATGGTCCAGTACAAGGTGGATTTCAAAGGATATATCATTCTGTTTAAGTTTGAGGCACAACACATGTCGAACAAAAAGATCATTGTAGAAGGAGAAACCATTGAGTCAGACATGTATCATGACGTTCATATGTACTACTATCTATCATGGCTGGAAGACGACGTATCAGGGGACGTCAAGCTAGGCATCAATCTGAAGGACAGCATCATAGATGAAGTGCCTGAGGTGCAGTTTAAGTATAAGAGGCTACGCAAAAGGGTGTTCGAGACTGAAGCTAAAAATATGGAACAGCACAAAGAGAACATGGAGGGGATAAGGGAATGGAAGGAAATTTCCACTAAAGTCAATCGAAATATTGGAATACTTGGAACAAGGATTGATGGAGCTAGAGGGGAAGATGATAAAATGACTCTCGGATTGACAAGGCATGGATGACGGTGAAGGAGGACATCTAGCAAAAGCTTACTTATTATTGAATATGCGTGATCTGGGGAACCTGATTGATGGGGTCAAAAGAACCAAACATGGAGAAGGTCCTTCGGGGACCAAGTAGACTAAGAGATGATGTTCTTTACTTCTTTCTAACTTAGATTTATATTTTGATGTAATAAGGATAAATGTCATTAGTAACTTTATTATTATTGTCGATTTAATAAAAGTTTGTTTTGACTCATTTTTCGCATTAATGAAATGAAGCAAATGTTGGCATCAATTTTCTCCAAGTCTATGTGTTTCTTAGGCCTACCTCAGGCACAATGAGGTCACCAACAATTAGGACGCGAATTATTGCATGACTTTTGTGAAACATGTATAAAAATTGCGAACGCTCTTTCATTTCACCTTACTAACTTGATTACCTTTTGCTTTTTCTTTTTTTTTTATTATTCCCATTCCCAAAGGTTGGATCGTGCATACTGGCATCATCAGCATACCACACCAGATACAGAGGTCCTCCACCTTCTCCTCCGCCAAGAGACCCCAAAGGCAAAGGAAAAGGGAAAATGGATGATTTAAGTGGTATCAGGAAAGAAAATTCTACTATGGCAGAAAACGTTGAAACTTCAGATGGTCGAAGTACTCCGGGACAGAAAGAATTGGTCTTATGTTTAGAGCAAAAAATCCTGGAACTAAAGGGCGAGCTTGATCAGGTCCGAAATTTGGCAAACCTCTCCCTTACTCATAATGTTCCAGACATCAACCAGCAAAACCCAACTACCCAGAACCAAACACCACCGCAAAACACACTAAACCAAAACCCACCACCAAATCATCCCGCACCACACCAATATCCCACACCTCCTCATAACCTTAACCCGCCACTAATACTGACCCCTCAACAACAACACCATCACCCAACTCAATACCATAAACCACAACTTATCACACTTCCCAAAATGCACCATAACCTACTCCAGATCCCCAAAACTCGACCAATGACCACCCATATACCCAAATTCCAGGAATCCATCAAAGCAATTTGATATATGTGGAAACCTTACCCCACACCCCGCAGCAAACCCTATACATACCCGAATCAACTTAGACGGACATGCTCATTAAAAACATGCCGGAGGAACTCAAGAAGGTAACTGGTAGAGTTCAGAGTGTTGAAGGTGTTGAAGGTCTAAACTATGAGGACCTATGTATTCAACCAGATGTGGAACTGACGGAGGGTTATAAACCTCCCAAGTTTGAAATGTTCGATGGTACTGGTGACCCGAAGGTTCATCTGAGAGTGTACTATGACAAGCTTGTAGGAGTGGGCAAGAATGAACAAATATGCATAATATGTTCCATGTGAAACCTTATAAGAGACGCCTTGTCTTGGTATATCAGTCAAAACCCAAAGAAGTGGGTTAGTTGTTGAGTATGGTGTTAGATTTCATAGATAGATTTAGGTTCAACACAAAAAAACCAGACGTTTTCTACATTCAAAACCTCAAAAAGAAGCTAACAGAAACCTTCCACGAGTATGCTACTCGTTGGAGATAAGAGGCCGCAAAGGCAAGGCCATCACTTGAAGAAGAGCAAATGAACAAGTTTTTTTGTCAAAGCTAAAGACCCGAAGCATTACGAAAGGTTGATTGTTATTGAAAATCACAAGTTTTCCTTATCATTAAGTTAGGAGAAAGAATAGAAGAAGGAATTAAGAATGGGATGGTAACCAATTTCGAGGCGCTACAGGCCACGAATAAAGCTTTGTAATCAGGAGTTATTTCGAAATAGAAGAAGTGGGTGCCGTGATGGTAGCTCAAAGCCCTAAGTCCCCCTCACATACCAAACACCTCCACCCACATATAGACCCTCATCCCCAAGATACCAATACCTTATTTCCACCTACCATACCTTTAATACCTAACTTGCATATTACCATTCACCTTCACCCGCCCGCCAAAAATACCCGAAGCCACATCCAAATTTCAACCACAGTCCTCCTAGACAATTCACCCCAATTGTTGAACCCATAGACCAGCTGTATGAGAGACTGAAGGCTGCTGGTTATGTTACTCATATCCCTGTTGTCGTTGTGAAAAATCCCTCCCAATGGATCAACGCCAAAAAAACATGTGCTTATTATTCAAGCATGAAGGGCCATACTATTGAAGAGTGACGCACGTTGAAAAACAAATTCAGACGCTTATCAAGACTAAGGTCATACAGGCAAAGGAAGCTGCATCAAATGTTCACAACTACCCTCTCCCAGATCACAGGGGTGAGGGAGTGAATGTGATAGAAACTGACGAGAGATGGGATCAGGAAGGGTTCATTGGACTCATACGAGAGGGAGACGCTCCTAAAACATCTCTAGTCACCCTCACACCAATTGTGGTAAAAACCCAAGAGCCATTTGAAGTTGAGTTAGCTACACTTTTCACTGTGATGGTAGCTCTCACACCATCTTACAAGTATGACGCTCATGGGATTATGCTACGGAAGTAAGTAGAAAGGGAAAAGAAAAAATAGAGGAAACAGGTGTCGTGCAAGGTATGAATAGAACTGGCAGAGTTTACACACCTGAGAATCTGGGAGAAACAAGCAAGGAAGTTTCACCTAAGCTACCTGTTGGCGAGACTGGCACTGACGACCTTTGGAGGAAGATACAAGCAAAGGAGTACTCTGTTGTTGACCACTTGAACAAAACTCCCGATCAGATATCCATCTTATCACTGCTCCAAAACTCAAATGCGCACAAGAATGCTCTGATGAAGGTGTTAAGTGAAGCTAATGTACTCGTCGGCATCACTTGTGGAGAGATGGCTAACATGGTTGGACATGTATTCGAGAGCCACAAAATCACCTTTTACGAGGATGGATTACCACCAAAAGGACTGAGTTATAACAGGCGGTTGCACATCACGCTGCAATTTGAAGATAAGTTCATCGCCAGGGTCATGACAGATGGAGGTTCAAGTCTCAATATATGTCCATTGACCACTCTAAAGAGACTACGTAAAGGCCTGCACGAGATATGAATGGGAAGCATGAATATGAAGGCGTTTGATGGATCTCAGAGAGAGATCATTGGAGAAATCAACCTCATTCTACAGATAGGTCCGACTTTGTTTGATGTCGAGTTCCAAGTGCTAGATATATCTGCTACTTACAATCTCTTATTGGGACGACCATGGATACATGTCGCCGGGGAAGTGGCTTCACCTCTGCACCAGGCTATGAAATTGGAGTGGAATCATCAGGAGGTGCTCATCCATGGAGATGGAAGCAGCCCCATCTACACCAACCAGACCATTCCGGTCATCGAAAATAGAAGGAAGCTGGGTGGATAAATATACCATCACATTGAACGAGTTAACACAATTGAAAAGGATAGATGGTGGAGCAACAAGACAGAAAGCATATTGTTGTGGATGGGATATGAGTCAGACAAGGGTCTCGAAAAAAAGCTTCAGGGGATCACCAAACCCGTACAACCACAGTACCCTGGAACGAATTTTGGACTCGAATATGAATACACATGGCAAGAATACAGGATTGGTCACCACCATGGCATGATCCTTATTATCCACTGGAACAACCCATACCACCTTTGCACCAGACATTCCATCAAGCTGTTTTCTAGATGAAGAAGACATGGACTACACTGTAATTATTGAGGAGGAAGACCTTACCATTCAAACCGTAGAAGGAGTTGTTCTCAAGAACTGGACCGCTGTACCATTTTGCGCCCGTCGAGTTCCTGGGTAGCCTGGAAAATTAGCATGAATTATTTTTAAATAGTTTTGAGTATTTGAGACATTTTTCAGTATTTTGTTTTGAAATAATTACTCGAGCCATCGACTCGTACTTGTTGACATTTTTAAAAGTTTTATTGATGCATTACTTCTTTTTATACTTGTTATTATCTTTCTACGTTTCTTTTCAGCATAATTATTACATATCATGATGAACCTACGAGTGTGAAATGTAATGAGACAATGCAACATAAGGACAGTGATTCGGAGGATCTAGAAGATGATAAAATACTTGAGGAAATTATCAAAGAGGTAGAGGATTTTGAAAACAAACCAAAGTCTAATTTGGAGGAAAGCGAGTCTGTTAACCTAAAGAACTCTGAAACGGTCAAAGAAATGCGTATATTAGATTCTTAAAGGACTATGAAGACATCTTTGCATGGTCTTACGATGATATGACTGGTTTAAGCTCATCCATAGTAGCTCACAAGCTACCACCAATCCCATGTGCCCACCAGTAAAGCAGAAGCTTAGAAAGTTCAAGACGGATAAGAGTTTGAAGATAAAAGAGAAGGTCACCAAGCAAATAAAAGCCAAGGTTCTCCTAGTGGTCGAACACCGACTTGGTTGGCCAACATTGTGCCAGTTCCGAAGAAAGATGGGAAAGTTAGAGTATGTGTTGATTACCGATATTTGAACAGAGAAAGTCCTAAGGATGATTTCCCGCTGCCTAACATACACATACTAATTGACAATTGCACCAAGCATGAACTCCAATCCTTTGTGGATTTCTTCGCAGGATACCAACATATGTGGATGGATGAAGAGGATGCTGAAAAGAAAGACTTTATCACACCATGGGGAATATATTTTTACAAGATGATGACATTTGGTTTGAAGAATGTTAGGGCTACCTACATGAGGGCCATGACGACTATCTTCCTTACATGATACACAAAGAAATAGAAGTGTACGTGGATGATGTTATCATCACATCTAAAAGGACTTCGGATCACATAGAAGACGTGAAGAAATTTTTTGATCGACTTTGAAAATACAATTTGAAGTTAAAGCCTGCAAAATATGCCTTCGAGGTCCCTACTGGAAAGTTGTTAGGTTTCATCATCCGTCTCTGAAGCATTGAGTTAGACCCATCAAAGATCAAAGCTATCCAGGAGTTGCCGCCTCCAAAGAATAAGAAAGATGTGATAAGTTTTCTAGGACGCCTTAATTATATTAGTCGTTTTATAGGCACAATCAATGGTGATATGTGAGCCAATCTTTAGAATGCTGAGGAAAGATGTTGCAACAAGCTAGACTGAAGAATGCCAGAAAGTGTTCGACAAAATCAAGAAGAATTTATCCAAGCCGCCCGTTCTGGTACCACTAGAACCAAGAAGACCTCTACTACTTTATTTGTCCATGTTAGATGGGGCTTTTGGTTGTGTTCTAGAACAATATGATGAAACTGGAAGAAAGGAGCAGGCGATAAATTATCTGAGCAAGAAGTTCACACTTTATGAGGCCCGATACTCTTTGTGAACGCACATGTTGTGCTTTGAAATGGATAGCTCAGAAGTTGAGACATTATTTCTGTGTATACACTACATATCTCATATCAAGGATGGATCCGCTAAAATACATCATCTATATAACTCAGAAGGCAGTCAATGGGCATCATTGGTCGATCACTTGGCAGAAAATCCCATAGACAGAGGATACGAACCATTGAAAACATATTTTCCCGACGAGGAGGTATCATTTGTAGGAGAAGATATTACGGAGGCATACGACGGTTGGAGGATGTTCTTCGACGGAGCAGCAAACTTCAAAGAAGTAAGCATCGAAGTTGTCTTAGTATTAGAAATCGATCAACACTGTCTGATATCCGCAAAACACAAGTTTCCCTGCACCAATAATATGGTAGAATATGAGGCCTGCATCTTGAGACTCAGATTTGCCATTGACATGAACATTCAAGAGTTGCTGGTAATCGGAGATTCAGATCTTTTAGTGCACCAGGTTCTAGGGGAATGGGTTGCGAATAATACTAAAATATTGTCATATTTGCACTGTGTACAAGAGCTGATCAAGAGATTCACAAAGATAGAGATCAAACATGTTCCAGGGATTCAGTGACTTCACAGATGCACTAGCCACTTTGTCTTTCATGATACAACACCCAGAAAAGAATTTCATCAATCCTATCCCAATAGGAATTCATAAGCAGCCAGCATATTGTGCTCATGTTGAAGAAACAATTTACAGAAATTAGTGGTTTCACGATATCAAGGAGTATCTGTAAAAGGGAGAATACCCAGAGAGTTCTACCCATACTTAAAAGTACACGCTTCGTAGATTAGCCAACCATTTCTTTCAAAGTGGAGGAATTCTCCTGACCTGGGATTACTGCGTTGTGTTGATGTCGAGGAGGCGTCTAGGTTGCTCGAGGAAATACATGCCGGAACCTGCGGACCCCACATGAATGGTTTCATTTTGGCTAAGAAGATATTAAGAGAAGGTTATTTCTGGATTACTATGGAAACGGATTGCATCAAGTATGTTCAAAAGTGTCACCAATGCTAAATACATGCTGACATGCTACGGATACCACCAACAAACTTCTCCACTTAGGTTATAGATGTCACCGAACCAATCGAACCTGTTGCTTCAAACAAACATAGGTTCATTCTAGTGACCACAGACTACTTCACAGTGCCGCCGGTCGCAAAGGCGATTTGATGAAAGCCATGTGTGAAACATTCAAGATCAAACATCGGAACTCTACAGCATACCAGCCGCAAATGAACAGAGTGGTAGAGGCCTCCAATAAGAACATCAAGAAGATATTGAGGAAAATGGTAGACAATTACAAATATGGCACGAGAAGCAACTGTTTGCTTTACTCGAGTATCACACCACAGTTCGTACATCAACAGGGGAAACTCCCTATCTATTGGTTTATGGTACTAAAGTCGTTATTCCCACCGAAGTGGAAATTCCTTCTTTAAGAATCATACAAGAAGCTGAGCTCAACGATGCAGAATGGGTACACAGACGGTATGGACAACTAGCTCTCATTGATGGAAAAAGAATGAACGCGGTATGCCAAGGTAAACTCTACCAGAATAGAATGGCAAGAGCTTTCAACAAAAAGGTCAGGTCGATTCAATTCATACCGAGGCAATTGGTACTAAAGCGAATCTTCCCACATCAAGATGAAGCAAAGGAGAAATTCTCACCTAACTGGCAGGGCCTTTACATGGTTCATCGAGTATTGACAGGAGGAGCACTTATACTTGCAGAGATGGATGGAGAGATTTGTCCAAAACCTATCAATTCAAACGCAGCCAAGAGATACTGTGTTTAATATTATGTTTGCACTTTCTATCTGATGTAACTGAACTATGCTTGACCTGATTCCAGTTTAAGAGGGGATACGTAGGCAGCCCTTGGGTTCCGTCACATCATAATAAAATCTTCATTTTCCTTATGGTCAGAAATTGGGGGCAAGGTCTCGAGTTTGTCCGATATCATTATGTTTGAAACCGCCAAAGAATGTATTGCTAGAAGTATGCATTTAAAATGGGGCAGAGTTTTGAGGAGGATCCTCAAAATTTTGAAGCAAGGAGGTTGCAACATCTCAAAATATGTCACTATCACTAGTTCATCAAAATTATTTAATCTCATCTGTTATCACATATGTCAAACAACTACATTTTCATAGATAATTTATCAAATGCATGTTTTCGAAAATTTTGTTTCTATAACAGCCAGACGTTACTCGGGGTGACTCAAACAGGGCCTTCAGACGAAAGCAAAGGTGAATCAAGGAATCGAGATCACGAACCAACCTTCCCCCTATAACTCATGATTTTTCTTTGGATGCAGGCAGAATGGACATAACAAGCACGTCCGCAAATATATACATACAATAAGATCACTTTCTTCACGGCGACAGAAGTCACCAAGCACAAACACTTCAAGCTAAAGACCAATTTTCCATCTCATATTTAATCGTTGCTTTTCCTGCATAGGGATAATCAACCTCCATCATTTCATAAGGCTAAACATTGCCTTTATCTACATGAGACTAAATATTGTGTCCATTACATTGCATGAGACTAAGCATTGTCTCCACTATTACATAAGGCTAAGAAATGCCTTTCATTGCATAAGACTAAACACTGTCTCCATCCTTTGCATGAGACTAAGCACTGTATCCACTATTGCATAAGGCTAAGCATTGCCTTTACTTGACAGAGACTAAACATTGTCTCCATTATTTCCATGAGACTAAGCGTTGTCTCCACATTGCATAAGGCTAAGCACTTCCTTTCTTTGCATGAGACTAAACATTGTCTCCATCCTTTGCATGAGACTAAGCATTGTCTCCATTATTTGCATGAGACTAAGCACGTTCTCCATATTGCATAAGTCTAAGAACTTCCTTTCTTTGCATAAGACTAAACACTGTCAACATTCCTTGCATGAGACTAAGAATTGTCTCCTTTCTTCGCATAGGGCTAAGCACTGCCCTCATCTCATACAAGACTAACCTGTTTTCTATATCAAACAATCGATATCCCCCATATATTTACATTTCATAGGTTGAAACATTGCCATATTTTCCAAAGGCGTCAAATTCCAAAGGCACCATCCTCATAGCCTGAAGACATCATTCCATGGCCTGAGGATCTCTCGAAACCGCACATCATCATTCAAAGGCGCCATAGTCCAGAGGCATCATCCTCATAGCCCGAGGAAACCATTTCATGGCCTATGAATCCTTTATAATACGCTTCATGGCCCAGGACATCATGGTCTAAGAACATCATCCTCATCGCCCGAAGATAACCCTCATGGTCCGAAGGGAATTTGCATCATGTTTAAGTTTTTGCAATAACCTATATATATTACCGTGCATCGTGTTTTGAGTTTTGCAGGTAACTCGGGAGGTAACCGTTCTACAAACAGGAGTAATTTTTGCTTCAGTTTCCGTTCTCAACGTTCACATCCCTGACAATCTCAAACGTAACTGATGGTCATTAATTGATTGCCCTTTTGTCTCATAACTGCCCAAATACTCGCCTTATGTATCCACAATGTTCAGATTGTATCCATAGCTCCACCTAAAATTAGTTGTTACATGCGACACTACCCTTTTGTAATAACTCATTCGATTTCGTTCGTTGTTGGATCCAGAACTACACACGGCCTGATTCCTGTAGTACTAGAGATATGTATGCAACTCAAGAACCAGGTGTTCGGCCCCCATTTTTTCGAAATACATCATTCCCCATCGGTTTTGTGGCATGTTGTTACTCAATTTTGCCCTCATATTTTTTAAATATGTATATATACTTTCAAAATATTATTTTGCATCATTACTTAATTTACAAGAGTTATACGAGCATTTTTATAATTTTTCATAATTTTTAGAGCTTTAACATTGATTTCTTTGCATTTAGATTACTTGATTATTTATTAATTACCCATTTAAATTATTTATTATGACTTAATCATTCAAATTTATTTTTTGTATCTATATATAAGTTCAGTGACGGGACCCATGATGCAGATGTAGAGGTTAAGCTTGATGCT
Source organism: Nicotiana knightiana (assembly GCA_005239525.1). Classification (NCBI taxonomy): domain Eukaryota; kingdom Viridiplantae; phylum Streptophyta; class Magnoliopsida; order Solanales; family Solanaceae; genus Nicotiana; species Nicotiana knightiana. The sequence continues at coordinate 7,435 of ML426329.1, read as the reverse complement.
CAAGTTATCCCCAAGAGAGTGNGTTTCAAACTGAGTAGAACCAAGACAGAATACTTGGAGTGTAAGTTCAGTGACGGGACCCATGATGCAGATGTAGAGGTTAAGCTTGATGCTCAAGTTATCCCCAAGAGAGTGAGTTTTAAGTATCTCGGGTCTACTATTCAGGGTAATGGGGAGATTGACGAAGATGTCACGCATCGCATCGGAGCGGGATGGATGAAGTGGAGGCTCGCTTCCAATGTTTTGTGTGATAGGAGTGTGCCGCTAAGACTTAAGGGTAACTTTTATCGAGTGGTGGTTCGACCGGCTATGCTGTATGGGGCTGAGTGTTGGCCAGTCAAGAACTCCCACGTGCAGAATATGAGAGTAGTAGAGATGAGGATGTTGAGATGGATGTGTGGGTGCACCAGGAAAGATAGGATTAAGAATGAAGTTACCCGGGATAGAGCGGGAGTATCCTCCATGGAGGACAAGATGCATGAGTCGAGGTTGTGATGGTTCGGACATATTAGGAGAAGAAGCATTGATGCTTCTGTTAGGAGGTGTGAGACGTCTGTCATGGAGAGTTTGAGAAGAGGTCGAGGGAGGCCTAAGAAATATTCGGGAGAGGTGATTAGGCAGGACATGGCGTTGCTTCAGCTCACTGAGGACATGACACTTGATAGGAGGGTGTGGAGGTCGAGGATTAAGGTAGAAAGTTAGTAGGTAGTATATAGTGTTCACCGATAGGTTTAGTAGCATGCATTTCCCTTGATATTCTTAGATTTTATTACGGTATGTAGTTATGTTCGCCTCAGGTATTGTATTTCCTGTTGCTATTATTGGATACTATTTATCCTGTATTACGGTATGTGATTCTTATTTTTATTTTTATTTTTTATTTTTTTATTTTTTGTTGTATCTTTATTATTTTATTTTTTTATTTTTTTAAGTTTTTTTATTTTCTTTATTTTATTTTTTTAATTTTTTGGTTTTTAGCCGAAAGTCTATTGGAAACAGCCTCTCTACCTGCACTAGGTAGGGGTAAGGTTTGCGTACAGACTACCCTCCCCAGACCCCACATGTTGGGACTAGACTAGGTTTGTTGTTGTTGTATCTATATATATGCTTCATAATATTTTACTTTGTCTTATATAATTATATTTGTAATTTTTGAACTATTTACATAATTTTTCAATAATAACCTATATTCATGCATGATTAAATTTTATTACATTATTTATGCCAAAATAGCATTTTATATTTTTATAATATAAAGTTATTATTTTCAATCATTTTACGGTACAAGTAATATTTTTATTACATATAAATTATTTTAAACAAATTTTGCATATATAATTTATAGCCCCGGTATAGGGCTAATTTCAGACCAAATTTGACCCAAATCATTAGCCCAAGACCAGAGCCCAAGCCAAACGACCCTCTAATTGACCCGATCGGTATCCATTTGAATGACCCGCCCTGATCCCCTTCCTATATTAGCCGTTGATCTCAAATTATCAATGGATCCTAATAAACTAACCTTTTTCCATATATCCCTCCCCTCTAACCCTAATCTCATTTCCCTCACCCAGTCGCCCATGCATTCTTTCATCTTCACTCTCACATTAAACCCTAACCGGCATGGAGATCCCTGCTTATCCCCTTCCTTATACGCGTCCATACGCGGGTTTACTTACTGTTTCTTGCTACTATTACTCATTTTATGGTAACTTTCATTACTATTTCACTTATGGCAAGCCAGATTCGGCTTTGATTTTGTGGTTCTGGATGTTATTGCGGTTCTATGCACTTGAGAAGAGAAAATCTCTCATTTATATTGTATATTCCTATTGATTCCGCCATGATTGGATCTTGTGAATGATTTTCCCTAAGTTCGACTCCAACTAGGGTTTGGATTTCGATTTTCTTTTACTAGTCCTATTACAGATTGCATGCAATATTTTCTTTCCTGATTTAGGTTTAATTGATTATTTTCCTTGTTTGTTCATCCTAATTTGTCACTATATAAACCCTCCCCAATTTCCCCTTTACAGAGATTCTAATCACTAAAGAACTACTATTGTCTTTCTTAATGCGAGTTCTGCTCGGGGTTCATCTGAAACCCTTGGAAACTCTGACGCATTGAGATTTTGGGGGTTCTACTGTTGGTTTTTCTACTGACATTCGAGATATTGCTGAAATTGTTCTTTGTTTACTCATTTGTCAATTAGTAATTGGTAAGTACCTATGACCCTTGCAATTCCATTCCCTTTTGTTTGAATTCATGTTCTGCATATCTATGTTTCTGAGACTTTTTATGAACCAACATGCTATTGTATGTTCTGAAGTTCTCCTTGAGGCTATATAGCTTCTAGTAATCAAATTTGCCTATTTGCTGCCTTAATTCTGTTTTCTTAGGACGGTTTGCTCTATTGTATGTGTTTGAATGCTTATTATTGTTGCTCATTTTGAGTTTAACTTCTTGCTTTATTCTGTATCATGCTCAGAACCTGTTCTAATTCTTGTTAAATCCTTCATGTGCAACATAATACTCTTCAAGAGTTAACTCCCGATCATGTTATTAGCCTAAACGTGCTACTAGTAAACTAATGTGTGTTCCCCACCTTGTCCTGTATCTCTGCGATAAATCAATGCTTGTGTTTCAGAACTTGTTGAGTTATTCTTGCTGCTATGTTTATGAGGCTGTACTGATTAGCTAAGGCATGTTTCCATGCCATCTAATTTTTAATGTATGTTTGATTTGTTAATCCTATGTCTTTAGCATTGCTTCTAGGGAAAATTTCCATGTTAGTTTCTTCTCTTATGTATGGGTAACTGGCATGAATTATTATGCTTTTCTGTCATATTCCTCTTAAGTTGATATATTTTCATGAGTTCTCTAGACTTTGGCACTCTCGTGGTCTGTTGTAGACCATGCCCTAGGTTGTTGTTGTACTGTTTGTGATCATATTAGGCTCCTATGTTAGAAATCTTCATGTGAAATTGATATCCCTCTGACTATAACTACTATGATTAACGCTCATATGTCTAAAGTCGTTTTGGACTAATTCTGGTTAATACCTTGTGCTAAACTTGATTTCTGAAAACTTAGCATGTGTGTGTGTGTGTTTATCCTATTAACCCAATAGATCTTCTTCTTAAGTCCACCTAATGTGTGACTGTGTTTAGCATGCTACACCTTTTTCTTTGTTGAATGATTTCTCAATATGGTGTTAGTTTTTGCCATGTTAAAGCTGGTTCTCGCTGGTCCACCTAGTTGGCATGTTCAAGCCCTCTTATTTTGACCAATGTTGTTCATTTAGCTTCTAAAAAATCGTTGATAAGTTTATGTAATGGTGTCCTTATGAAGTATTATAATTAAAAGACTTCAGAGTTGTCAGTTGGTTGCCATATATGGTTTGTTAACTCATGTGTTTGAGTGTGTAAAGGGGTCCTCCATCTATGCCTGGTATGAGTTCATATGTGGCCCCGAGTTGTGAAATTGATACACTCTCCTAGTTGAGGTGTGTTTCGATCTGGGTCTACTATTCGTGTGAAAAGTGAGCTTGTTGAAGGCCGAGGCAGTACTGGGTTATTTCTCTTTTGGGCCTGCTCTGTTTATCGGGCCTGAAGTCTTTCAGTATGTAATATTCACACTTATATTCATTATTTTGGGCCTGTAATAATTTGTAAGCAAAACATATGGGGCAATTAGTGAAAAAGGGGATAGGGCACTTTAATTCTCACATGAATGAGTAGAAAACATGTCTATAGGGTTTAATTGATTTACTTGTTACTTTATTTGACATGCTCTATTTTCTATACATTGATAGAAAGCAGGCCTATATGAACCTCAGCGCATTACCTGCTAACAACAAAAACATGTCTAAAATATAAGTATTCCCTTAATCACATGCTTTATTTTTATACACTATTAGATAGCATGCTTAAAGGATTCAAATATCATTGATTATTCGCTCAACTTCTGCTATTGTTGTGCGACTGTTAGATAACATGCCTATAGGATCGTGTTAAGTAATTAAGATCTGGTTCCACCGATACTCATCTAGAGACCATGTCTATAGGGCCTTATTTGATTAATCAAATTGTTGTTTTTGTCACATTGTATGCCTAGACAACATATATATAGGAATAAGCATGACGAATTGTGCGAATCTGAAATATGTTTGTGTGCCTTTGTTGCTATGTGTGGAGGCTAACCTGAGCCACTTGTTGCTATTATGTGCAGTCCTACTTGTTTTGAATGTGCGACTAGTTTTATCATTTTGAGCAACCTAAGTAAAGTCTAGAACCACCTAAATAGTAGGTCCAAAACCTATTAGACCATAGGCATGGGACGGGTAGTGCATCGCATAGAGCAGGACTTAGAATTGAATTAGAGCACTTTTAAGTAAACAACTTCAACATAGTAGTCGGGTAGCAAGAAATGATAGTCTGGCCCGCTGAATAATACGAGCAACTCCTACCTAAAAGGAGTTGCGAAGTATTATTTATGTTGCACGGGGTGATCCTTTAGANCCCACCCCTTCCTTGTATGATTGTTAAAGGCTTCAGTCGTTTCTATAGACCGACGCAGCTGCAATCGTGATCTTTTAAACTTGTGTCAATTATTCATATAGTTTTAATAATATTTCCTTTACACTGATGTACGTTATAATAGGACTTTCAATTGTCATACTTTTCTTTACTTATATGCTCGCCTAGTTTAATTATATAATCCATATAGTATAAAATTCGGCCGAGAACCATAGTTGTCGACCTCGAAGAGTGCCTAACACCTTCTCTTTGAGGTAATTTGAGCCCTTACCCGATCTTTGGTGGCGTTGACTAGTCAAACAGAGTTATTTGCAAATAGGTGCCCTAACGCACCTTAAATCATAAGGTGGTGACTTTTCTCTTTTAATACCCATTTAAAAGAGTTTTCACATGTCGAAAACCGTTTTCGCGAGAAAGCGAGACGTGACATGGCACATGCACAATCCGCTAAGCAGACATGGGAAACACTCCAAACAACTTATGCTAATAAGTCTTGGTCAAGAATTTTTGGTCTTCGTGAGATTCTTGCTAATCTTCGAAAGGAAACCAAATTTGTAGCTGATTATATGAAAGAAATCAAGGCAATTGTTGATGATCTAGCGTCGAGCGAATCTCCTCTAACCAATGTTGAACTGGTCATCAAAACACTTAGTGACCTTGGACTAGAATTTAAAGAAATTTTTGCTGCCATCCGTGCACGAGACAATCCCATTTTGTTCGAGGAATTACAGGACAAGATGCTAGCTTATGAACCATGCAGAACCCAAACAAAATCTACCTATAATCACTGTACAACTTAATCAAAGGTTGTCAGCAATCAGAACACAAACATGCACAACTTCAGTGCAACAAACAATGTTCCTCCACGTAGAAACAATCAGGGAAATTTCAATTCATCTGTAATTATGCTGGCCAAAATCAAACCAATTCTTCACGGGCTGGAGGTTCACGACAAACAACCCAGCATCATGTTCAATGCCAACTATGCGATAAATTTGGTCACATGGCCAAAGTTTTGTTATCGCCTCTGTGTTAAAGCTCAGAAAATCAGAAGAACTATTAGAAGAAACAGAAAATATATAAACGATAAGAAATATTCCGAGTCCACAATTTCCTTGTTTGTCCTTAAGGAATTTTAACCCCCTCACAAGTTGTCAAGGTCATGGATTAAATCCTCCCAGGATGAAACGGAATAACCTTCCTGTAACAGTGGCAATATAAACTGGAGGATACCAACAAACTCAAAGAAAGGAGCGAGCTCACACTTACGAATTTGAGAGAGAGACTGCGAAGTAGAATGCAGTATTCAGAATGGAATTCTCGATTTTTCAGTGTATGGAAAAAGAAGCCATGCTTCAGAATTTATAGGCAACTATTGGAAGAGATGTGATGTCTGTTCAGGAAAAAGTGTCTGTTCATGAAGGAAAACAACGTTCAGCAAAGGCGGCGTTTTTGGATTTCAGTTAATTCAGTTAATTCCGTTAATGAGCTAACTGACATTTAATTTAATCATAAAATAATTAATTAAATAAACTTTGTCCAAAAATAATCTTATCGATCATTTGACAAATCCGAAGCCGAAGCCGAGCCGAGCGAGCGACAACGATGGCGCGAGGATACATCCTCTTCAACTCCTTTTAAGAGCTCTAAGAAGTGATCCTATATTTATACACATAAGTGTAGTTGTCTTTCACCAATGTGGTACAAAGTTCATGGCAAAAGCTCACTTGATTCAAATTTTTATTTTCCTCCATTTTATTTCCCATCATTTCCTAATTCACACTCTTAGACTTTTAAGCCCAATGGTTAAAGTCTTTAAGCCATGCTTAAAGTCCAACACTGACTCAGTCACATCATATATATATATATATATCATAATCACGTTGACCAATTAACCTTCCCAATAATGAATCAACCAAATCGTTGGGCTTATAATCATCTTTCTTGTCTTTCTTTATCAAAAAATGCCATGACATGCATCAAAGTTGAATAGTACGTACTAACTCAATAGGTATATAACATTATTTGCAGTAAGGACAAATTCAAGATTTAAGCTCTATAATTCAACCTTTAAAGTTTTTAGCATTAAATCCATGGTACGTATCTTTAGAATTATGTGTTCAAATCTACTATTCATTGCAATTTAAGTGGATTTACCTTTGCTATAGGAGATAAAAATTTTATTTTTAAATATAAATTTATGTTCCGCATTGAAAGCACTGGGTGTAACATTGTATCTTCCTCTACCTCCTGGAGTATATCTGCCATCTATATATGTTCATAATGGTGCATGTGAAGTCCACGTACTTTTAACAAACACGAACAAATACCTGCTACTATAGCAGCCAGGACAGCTCAAATATATAGATGCTTATGGCATATCCTAGTTTATTAATCAAGTCTATGACCTGTTTTGCTACTGGTTCTATTTCATATATATTCAGCGAGATGCAGTCTTCGATATAGATAGAATAAAGTAGGAACCAAGCAACAACAAATTTTCTTTATATAAACTTTTAAGATATTAATTGTATATTTGGAAATGCAATACTTGCCCATGAAAATAAACATCTTCTTTCAACTTGTTGAAAAACAAAATGTGTGTGTGAAAAATAAGTCATTTTTCTGATATTGGGTGACAATCCATAGTAGTAGTAGGCTCTCCGAGCACGTTAAAAATTTAGAGTCACTCCCCGACCGGAACATTTATAGGTGCTCCTGTATCAATCACTTTCTTTCCTCTCTTTAGACCGTCTGTAGCACTCATAGCTACAACCCTAACTCGATTATTTCCTAATAATTGTTGTACCTCACAAGCCACATTAATTGGTTCACCAACACTAACTCTACGTTGAACTACCGGAGCATTATAAATATTTGGCTTCTTGCTCGGGGA
>ML426328.1:0-30959 GCA_005239525.1 Nicotiana knightiana | reverse complement strand
TAGGAAATCGATCATAATTTCTAGCTCACTTGAGCATTTTATCATACAACATGTGTTCATTAACGTCTGGAGGCTCTTTTATGGTAGATATACCAGCACATTCCCCATCCTTAGCCATTATTAGCCTACATTGGTCCTAAGCCCCCTCACCACCCATGCATGCAAGACAATTTACCCCAAGCCCATGAATTATCTAAGTAGTTACTCATCTTTAGAAGATATTCAAAAATTGTTGGGTTAAGCTTAGATTCTTACCTGCAATGTGAAAGCTTTCTTGATATTCTTCAAAGACTTAGCACCAATTGGCGGATTTTGGGTGTTAGTTAGCTTCCTCCCCTTTAGAACTCTCTCTCACTCACTCAAAAATATAGTAGAAAATGATTCTAACTGATCAGGAACGGGTATTACAATGATATATGGCCGGGTTTTAAAATGACAAAAATAGTGCCCGATACAGGTATGCAATCGCATAACAGATATGCGGTCCACATACTTGTTCTGCGGTCGCATATTGCATCACTGAACTCCCTTCGCAAAAAATCAGGGTGATTATGCGATCAATGTGCGGTCCGCATAATAATTATGCGACTGCATAATGGGCCGCAGAAACACACTCATTTTATAACATTTTCCTTTACTCTAAAAACGTATTGTTCAATCCAAAAAGTCCAAACTGCGGCTAGCTTAGAATTTTCTACTATCGAAACACATAAAACTAATATTGACCTCACAAAGTACCGGGTTTCTAGGTAAATTACGGGGCCTTACAAGTTGTTTCTAAATAAGGAAAGGGTTCATTTCTTTTGGTATGGATTAAAAAAGAAATAGGTTCACATAAATTGAAACGAAGGGAGTATTATGTTTCATTATTGTTTTATGATTGGCTTGCCTAGAAAGTGGATTAGGAGCCATCACGACCGGTAGTGGTTTTGGGTCATGACAAGTTGTTATCAGAGAACTATGTTGCTTTGGTTTCATAACTCATGAGCAAGTCTAATAGAGTCTTGTAGATTTATCTTGGAGAGGCTAAAAGGCTATTAGGAAAACTTCTCTTTATTTCATTTTCTATTATATGAGTTTGTTTATCCCTAAGTTTGAATATTTGCTCTTCTATTCTATCATAGATGATGAGGACACAATCTTTTGGTGTTGTTGAGCATACGCCAGTACCCCAAGCCAGGGCCGTAAGAGGTCGGGGTCGAGGCAGAGATAGGCGTGGAACATACGTCATAGTTAGAGACCTGTTAGAGCAGCTAATGTTGATCCACCAGTAGCCATGGTTTAGGAGCAGGTTCCTAATTATGTTAAGCTGGTGGGACCAGTTTAGGCTCCGGAGGGACCTACTTCTACACCTAGACTCTATGAGACCTTGGATCATATTCTGAGCATGTACAAGGGTTTTTCTTAAGAGTGTATGATCCCTATTTCTCCAGCTACTTCAAATGTGGGGGGAGGAGCCCATACTCCCGCTGCACATACACCAGAGTAGTTGACTTGCGATTATCAGACACTGAGGGTTCTACCTATATAGCCAGCCATTGCGGTTCAGCCAAATACTAGGCCATCTTTGACCGATGAGTGGCAAAAGATGATAGAGCAATTTTAGAGACTTCATCCTCCTCATTTTATTGGAGAGCCTACCGAGGATGCACATGATTTTCTTGACCAGTGTCATCAAATTATGTGCATTTTGACTCTGGTGGATTCAAATGGGGTTGACTTTACTATCTTCCAGTTGTCAGGACCAACATACAGGTGGTAGTAGACTTATGAGTTCAGTATGCCAGTTGGTGCAACACCAGTTTCTTGGTCTTAGTTCACACTTCTTTTCTTGGAGAAGTTATGACACCGACTCGCAGAGATGAGTTGCATAGTGAGTTTGAGCATCCACGTTAGGAGGGCATGACAGTGACCCAATACGAGATGAGGTTCATCGTGTTAGCTCGTTATGCAGTGTTTTTGGTTCCTACTCAGAGGGAGAGAGTCAAGATGTTCATTCAAGTCCTCAACTATGAAATCCATTATGGGATGGTCCGAGACGTCAAGTTGATACTAGTTTTCACCATGCGGTTGAGATTGCCAGGCGCTTAGAGCATTTTTATAGGTAGGAGAGAGAGGAGGGGGAGGCCAAGAGGCCCAGTAGTTTGGGTGGTTTTAGTGGTACCTCATCTAGAGGACATGAACTTGATAGTAAAGACTATCCTTTTAGGCTTGCTCAGGCAGTCTGTAGGTTTTTTATGGTTCTTCAGTCAACCACAATTCAAATAGTGCTCGCTTAGGCTAGTCATCTTTCAGTGCACTGCCAGCATAGAGTTCATACTGTGCTCCATTTGCTCAGGTTTTATTAGGCAGATATTTAGGTTCTCAAGGTTAGTCAAAAAGTCATCAACCTCGCAAGAGGAGGGATTATTTTTAGCGTGGGGACTTGAGTCATCTCAAGAGGGATTGCCTAGGCTTCTTAGCAGTATACCACATCACGGTACCTAGTCCATAGTTCAACCTCCAACAGCTACATCACCCACAAAGCCAACTAGGGTGGAGCTCAGTCTATTCCAAGCCATCCTAGAAGAGGAGGTTAGTTAGGTGGAGGACATTCCCGTTGTTATGCATCCCCGAGCAAGCTAGAGGTAGTTTCTTCAAATATTGTGATCACATATATTATTTCAGTGTGCCATAGAGATGCTTCAACATTCTTTGACCCCGATTCCACTTATTCTTAAGTGTTGTCATATTGTGCTTCTTGTCTGGATATGCCACATGATTCCCTGGATATTCATCTTCATATATCTACACCTGTTGGTGATTCTATTATGGTGGATCGTGTGTATCGTCCTTGTGTGATTATTGTTAGGGGTTATGAGACTAGGGTTGATATTTTGATGCTCAATATGATTGATTTGAGGTGATTTTGGGTAAAAATTTGTTATCTCCGTACTATGTTATTCTTGATTATCACGCTAAGACTGTAATATTAATGATGTCGGTATTCCCAAGGTTGGAATGGATGGGTTTTGTTGGTCAGACTCCTAGTAAAGTGATTTATTTTGTGAAGGCTCAATGGATAGTTGAGAAGGGGTGTTTGGCGTATCTGGCCTTTGTGAGGGATGTTAGTGCTAATACTCCTACTGTTCAGTCAGTTCCAATAGTGAGGGAGTTTCTAGATGTGTTTACTACAGATCTACCGAGCATGACACTCGATAGGGATATAGATTTTGTATTGATTTGGTGGCGGGCACTCAACTCATATCTATTTCACCGTATCGCGTGGCTCCAACTTAGTTGAAGGAATTGAAGGAACAATTGTTGGAGTTGTTATATAAGGGTTTCATCAGGCCAAGTGTTTCACCTTGGGTTGGACCGACATTATTTGTTAAGAAGAAGGATGGTTCTATGAGAATGTGTGTTGACTATAGGAATTTGAAAAAGGTTACCATCAAGAACAAGTATCAATTGCCTCGCATTGATGATTTTTTTATCAGCGTTGCAGTGCCAGAGTGTTCTTGAAGATTTACTTGAGATAGTAGTATCATCAGTTGAAGATTAGGGGTTTGGACATTCCTAAGACGATGTTCAAGACTCGTTATGGCCATTATGAGTTCTTTGTGATGTCTTTTGGATTGACTAATGCCCCAACAACTTTCATGCACTTGATGAACAATGTATTCCAGCCTTATTATGATTCCTTTGTTATTGTGTCCATTGATGATATCTTGGTATATTCCCATAGTAGGGAGTAGCACGAGTAACATTTGAGGATTGTGCTTCAGATTTTGAGGGAGAAAAAGTTGTATGCTAAGTTATCCAAGTGTGAGTTTTGGTTGGATTCAACGACATTATTGGGACATGTGGTCTCTAATGATGGAATCAAGATGGAATCAGAGAAGATTGGGGCAGTTCAGAGTTATCCCAGACCTTCTACCGCTATAGAGATAAGGAGTTTCTTAGGTTTGACTGGATAATATCTTCGCATTATGGAAGAATTCTCATCTATTGGAGCTCCATTGACCAAGTTGACCCAGAAAGATGCGTTATTCAGATGGTTTTACGAGTATGAGGATAGCTTTTATAAACTCATGACTGCAACTCAAGTTTTGGTATTTCCCTCTAGACTGGTGATGTACACTATTTATTGTAATGCTTTGCGTATCGGTCTTGGTTGTATGTTGATGCAAGAAGGTAGGATGATCGACTACGCATCGCATCAGTTGAATCCCCATGAAAAGAACTATCCGATACTTGATTTAAGGTTGGAAGCTATTGTGCACACGCTCAAGATTTGGAGAAATTACTTATATGACGTGTCTTGTGATGTTTACACTGATCATCAGAGTCTCCAGGATATGTTCAAGTAGAAGGATTTGAATCAGATGTAGCGCAGGTGGTTGGATTTATGGAAGGACTGTGAAATAAATATTCTGTATCCTCTAGAGAAGGCTAATGTAGTAATGGACGCCTTGAGTAGAAAGTAGAAAGTATTGGGATTTTGGCATTCATTCCAGTTGTGGAGAGGCCCTTAGCTATGGTTGTTCAGGCGTTGGCCAATAGATTGGTGAGATTAGATATTTCTGAGCCTACCAGAGTTATTGCTAGTGTTGTTGTGCACTCATCCTTTTTGAGTACACTAAGACTCATCAGTATGATGATCCACATTTGCTTGTCCTTATGGACACGATGTAGCGAGGTGGTGCAAAGAAGGTGACTGTTGGTGATGATAGTGTATTGCGACTTGAGGGTCGAGTTTTTGTTCCTAATGTCATTAGCTTGAGAGAGTTGATTATTGAGGAGGATCACGACTCGAGGTATTCTATTCACCTAGGTCGTACGATGATGTATCGTGACTTAAAGCAATATTTTTGGTGGCGAAGGATGAAGAAGAACATTGTTGGGCATTTTTCATGATGTTTGAATTGTCAATAGGTCAAGTATGAGAAAAATAACCGGACGGTTCGCTTTAGAAGATTGATATACCAGAGTAGAATTAGGAGAGTTTTACTATGAACTTCGTGGTAGGGTTGCCAAAGACTTTGAATTTGATGCCATTTGGGTCATTGTTGATCAGTTGACCAAGTTGCTGCATTTTATTCCGGTTACGACTTCTTACACTTCATAGAAGTTGGCTGAGATCTACATCAGAGAGATTGTTCGCTCGCATGGTGTACCTGTTTCTATCATCTCGGATTGTGGCACTTAGTTTACTTTGCACTTTTAGAGGGCTGTTCAGCATGAGTTGGGCACGCCCTAACATTTCACTTGCTAGGCAAGCCAACATTAACTAGATTACTTAACCAATTTTAACAATTCAAAATAAAATATTAATAAAAATAAACCAAAATAGTCTAAAATGGAATAATAAAATACTAATGACGATATGTAAACATGTTCCCCCCCACAAAGTTAGGCAAGATACTTACCTCAAAGAAGCTAAATCAATACTCTAAGAAGATCTTCCCAAGTAAAACAACCTCCGGACGACTCAAATCTAGCAAAAATAACTTAATATCATAAATAAAAGCCGTAGGAAACAATTTCAGATAGTAAAGCTTCGATCTTTAATGAAAACCAAAAAGTCAACCCCGGGCTTGTACATCGAAACCCGAAAAAACTCATAAATTTCAAACACCCATTATGATACGAGTCCAATCATACAAAAACCATTGAATTCCGACCTCAAATCGGCCCTTAAACCATCAATTTATGTTTTAGAAAGTTTTTACTAAAATTCCTAATTTCTCTAATTCAAATTATTAATCAAAGAATAAAATCGAGGTTGGAATTATGAAATAATAACAAATCTGAGTAAAATATACTTACCGCAATCCAAGTAGTAAAAGTTCCTTACAAAACCGCCCAAAATCGAGCTCTAAAAGCTTGTGGAGAAAGTAACTCAATCGAAACAAGAAACAAAATGAAACAGTTGTTCCAACTCGATTTAGGTCTTTTATGATCCTGAAACTTACGTTTGATAACCCCAACACAATTTTTGCGAGATTAAACCCAAGATAACCTCTTGAATCACTCAATTTGGCCTTAAAATGAGGGAGATATGATATTTTAAAGTGAAGAAGTTTAAATGATAATGAGAATACATGCATAAGCATGGATGATAAACATGAAGTTTGTTTAAGAATCAGTTGAGTACAGAAAACCCAAAATAAAGAGTTCAAATGTATGCATGGGACATTATGACAAGGTTACAACATTACAAATATGGCTGGGTATCAAACATCACAGAATCAGACTAACACTATCACCATAGAAGTCCAAGACAATGATAGTTTTGTATTAAGTAAGCATGGTTCAATTATAAGTTAAATGTATTAGCTAACATGATGAGGTCTTCCAACTCAACAAATGATACCCAACCATGATAGATTCTACTTCAATCAAACTTCTGGGCATAGCTTAAACTAGATGGATAGCAACAAGAAAAACTAACTGTAGATATTTAGTAGATCTTAGTCTAGTTGTTTTAAGGCACTATTTCATACAACGAGACTTACATATGTAACTAAAAATAATTCAAGTTATAAAAACCCTTAAAAGTTAATGCCTCAAAAGACCTTAGAATCAATAGATACACACGTGAAGAATGAAAACAACCAAATAACTTAAACTAATGTACTTCAACTAAGATGCCACACTTATACTTCATATCTATTTAGTTTTGTTTATCGGAAAAAGGCCTCAAGTGCATGATATAGGCTAAGGCAGAATTAGTGTAACAGACATGAATATTACAATAGAACATAAAAGAAGTCTATAGTTAGAACAGATGTAGGAGGTCATTAAGGCCTCTATAGCTACTTATAGGAGCTTAATCACAAAGATGGTTCAATCCACAACAATACTCACCAAGGTCACTCAATAAACGATTAGTATTGACTCGAGACATGCGATACAAAATAGAACAGTCGACTACAAACTGATAAAAACTCATCATGGACATAGATAATCAATTATACACTAATGACAAACATCATACGCAGAGATAACTAATAGAAAATAATAGGGTAGGCATGGTTTCAACTAAAACAATCAAAAAAGAGAAAAGGTCAAAGTACACCGACCTTCCTTGAGACAGCAAACCAAACAAGAATGATCTTAGACGTTTGGAATCAAAACTTAAACCCCAATTAATGTAAACTCGGAACCAAAAAGAGGAAAGAAATAAGAACTCGGTTAGAAACCCTAGCTTCTATTTTTTTCTACTTAGAAATTTAGGTGTAGTTAATGATAATGTGTAGTTAGGTCGTGTCGGTAAGAGCATTGAAGACTTCCTTTTATAGTGGCATTAAATGCCTTAGGTTTCAACATATTCAAAATGATATTGGATATGGTGCAAGAAGAATAGAGTGAAATCAGGGACATAGAGGGAGATCAGTGGGGATTTTACCTGAGAAGAGGGAAATTTACCGGTGAAGTCATGAACTATCGGACCACACCCAAAACCCAGAGGTCATTACGTTTGACCTCTATGTACAGAACCCTTATGATGAAGCTTTGAAGGAGTTTCATGCATACTCCAATTTGAAAGAGCACAAGAGAAATAAGACGATTTGAAGTTTCATTTTTAAGTCTAGGGTTTCAGATTTGGGTGTTTGAATTTTATTAGCAAAAACGAAAAGAAATCAGCAGGATTCGGGGTCATATGGGGAAATAAGATGATTTATTGGTTGATTCATGACGTTGCACGAATTTATGCAAGGTTTGTGATTGATTTGTCTGTGGGAGCTGAGATAGATAGAGGAAGGGAAAAGGGGACAAGCCGAGTCAATGGAAATGATTAGGGCTTTTGGGTAGGTTTGGTTGTCTCTGAGTTAAGAGGGTTGGGAGTTATCTGAGCCGTTGTATCTTTAGATCAGCAACCCTGGTTTCAAGGATTAAGGGTTTAAAATGATAAAATACGATGGTTGTTGGATCTCCGTGTTTTAGCGGCAAAGATTAAACCTGGGGACGCTTCAAAATTAAATGAGAAATAGGGTAAAACATGGGCCGTTGATCAAATGGACGGACGTCTCAGATCAAATTTGTTTCTTGTATGAGTATGGTGAAATGGTGATGTGGTGAGTTCTTATTGGTTCATATAAGGTGTCATGGATTGCAAAGGTGGAGTAGAGGAGGGTTTTGGACTGGGTCAGATTGGCAATTGGGCTTGTGTATTGGGCTGTTTTTGATTAAGAAATAACCATTTCACCCTGATTATGAAATTGCAATTGTAGCCTTTTAGTCTTTAACCTTTTAGAATCAATTTAAATAAACATAAATAATTTCAATAAAATGTTATAAAAATTATAATGATCAAATACATTATTAATTACTGTGGTTAATTATCAAAAATCTTATTTCCTATTTGTGACACTAATTCAGAAATTTTCTGAAATAGTAGGCTAATTTACCAAAATTAAGAAATAACTTATTAAATTAATTAACTTATATAATGAATATAAAATTTATTTTAATTGTTTTAAGAATAGCAAGAGTAATATATTTATAATTATACAATACTAAATTATTGATTTAACATTATTAATTGCTTAATTTATATAAAAATAGCTTTTATTGATTAGAAAATATTTTCAACATATTTATTATTAATCATTAAGTATAAATAAATTAATTTTAAAAAGTAGGGTCAAAATTGGTTGTCAACAACCACCCCTATTTGATCAGAGACGATAAAAGAGTTTTCGGGCGAAGAAATCGCACCAAGACCAATTTTGTCCCGACTTTAAGCATACATTGCAGGGATTGCATAAGATTTTAAGGAAGATTATGAGTTATAGAATTAATGAAAGAGTTAGGGAAAATTTTGGGGGAATTTTGAGAATCAGGGCCGAATTTTGGCGTTGAATTGCTTACATACCTCGGGCTTAACGAGGATCAGTCCTCATGTAGTTTTGGAATGATGATTTGGAGAAGGCGACGCTTGCAAGATTTTCCTCGGTATCATATTATGACGATACTGTAAGATAGGAATATTTTGGTACCCAGATAGCTTTGAATTGCAGATTGATTTGAAAGATTTGATCGTTTAGAGTTCCATTGATCGTATTTGAGTTTGAGTTTGAATCCTTGGACCGCTTATGAGTTTGTTGTCCCTCAAAGTGTTGTAGCTTGATTTGCTGCTTAGAAGAAGTTCCATGTCGCTATGTTTGATCCTGCAAAAACAAAAATACACATATCCATATATCGTAATGCAGATATGTTAAGATGTAATGTGAATAATGCAGGAATGATGATGCATGGATGCTGACTAGCCGTTATTTGGGATCGGGGTGATATGATTCTTGAATTTGACTCGATTATTAGCCGGGCTATGTACCGCTCCGCATTTGTTGGAGCATTAAGTCTCCTCATGTTGGGAGTAGTTGACTTGAAATGTAAATGTATCTCCGCATGATAGGAGTTTGACTTGAAAATGTAAAGTATCTCCACATGAGGGGAGTTTGACTTGAAATGTAAAGTATACCCGCATGATGGGAGTTTGACTTGAAAATGTAAAATTCCTATAAGCTGTATGAGAAAACCATCAAAACATTCGAGATAAAACAAATAAATAAGGATCATGCCCAAGAGATACTCTTGACTGCAAAACAAAATTGCGACCGTCGATCGGAAGAACGCATGGCGGGATTGGATGGTTCGTCCTTCGATTGATGAAATTGGTGACGAACTTTGCAACTATCTGTTTGTAATCTCCGATATGGCGGAGCGACAGTGTGATCTATGTGGAGTGCTCCAGTTGGAAAAGAGAACTGTTAGGACTCCAATCTCCCACAGTAGGATGTCGTGATGGAACCTAGTCTCTAAGAATAGGTAATCCTAACATAGATGAAGAAATAACAGAAATAAAAATAGAACTTCAAATTTAAACCAACATGCTATCATAAAAGAACTCCACAATACCGCTGACAATAACTTCCAAAATCTGGTGAGACTGAGTCATAAGCTCTATACGAGTATACTGAACATCTCTAGTACGTCACTATCTAAATAAAGAGTATGCAATAGAAAATAAGGATAGAGGGTGACAACATCTGTGGATGCTGGCAAGTGTACTTTGAAGTCTCCGATCTGGAAGCTCTACTCACTAGTGCCTACTATGGTATTAGGTACCTGGATCAGCACAAAAAGATGTTCAGAAGTGTAGTATGAGTACACCATAATGGTACCCAGTAAGTATCAATCCTAACCTCGGTAGAGTAGCGACGAGGTCAGTTCAAGACACCTACTAGGATAAAAATAAGAAATTGAACAAGTATAATACAATCTAAGAATGTAAACGACGAGGCAACAAAGAAATACAACAAGATAGGCTGCACCTGAATTTTAGGCAATAAATACAACAAGGAAGGAACACAAAATAATGATATTAAGGAAACAATAGGAAAAAATGCAAGTGAGATAAATGAGAGATAACAACAATAATCACAACCGAGGTACCGCCTCGTAGTCTCATTGCACAGTCACAACTGTAATCTTTCTATATATCAATGCGGGAGCCTTATATTGAGTTTTGGAAATTTTTTTCCCAATATAGCTACCGCATTTTAGCCCACCTTATTACACCGTGTGGCTTCAAGTAGTTCCCCTACTAGCACCACGTGTATCAAGCCAACCTTATCTCATCGCATGCGTATCAACCCCTATCCTTATACCACCACATGCGTATCAATATCAAATCATATCACAACTCGCACCTCAAGTGCCCAAATACCACAACTTGCCAAAATAATCAACAACATCAATGATTCCACGATAATTAGAATATGGCTCAACCATAATGTGTACAAGAGTCTCAACAATAGCAACTGGAAGTGAATAGCTCAACAAGAATGGTATTTCAACAATTTACAACTTTGTCTCAATGTGATTACGACTCTTACAACTTCAAACCAACACCTAACAATAAGATATTCTAAGAAATAACAACTTCAAGCAAGGTAACTCAACAGTTAAATAGTTAGTAAAGCAATAAGGAAACAGTAACTTCAACTAAGAACGTAAGGGAAAATAAAAAGTAAGAGATGGGACAAGTATTAACAATGTCAAATACATGTAAGGATATATTAATGAAGATAGATATAACATGTTCTGACAATTCGATTAAAGGCATGAAAAAAAAATCTACAGAGCTTAAATCAGTCAATTACCACATATAGCCCGTGTACCCACTCGCCACCTTGCGTACACGGCTTTCACATACCACAAATGACTCAAAACAACTCCAATCATAAGGGGTAATTCCCCCAAACAAAGCTAGGCAAGATACTTACCTCAAACAAGCTAACTTAATGCACTAGTAAGCCTTTTTCGTGAATATCCTACTCCGAACGACTCGAAGCTAGCCAAAATAACTTATACCATAAATACAAACCATAGGAAACTATTATGGATAATAAAGTTCCAATCTTTAAAGAAAATCAAGCTCGTATCTCGAAACCCGATCAAACTTAAAAAATGCGAATACCCATTTAATAACGAGTCCACCCGCACTAAAATTATTCAATTCCGACCTGAAATCGACTTTAAAATATATCTTATGAAGTTTTCACAAATTTCCCCAAATTTTCCAACTCAAAACACTAATTAAATGGTAAAAACAATGATGGATTCATGTATAATATTAAAATCTGAGTTAATATCATTTACCCCGATCAAATCTTTGAAAATCTCTTCCAAAATCGTCCAGAACCGAGGTCTCTAACTCAAAAGATGAAAAATGGAACAAAACCCTCAATTTGGAAATTAAATACCTGCTGCCTAGTTATTACCTTACGCAATCGCGAAAAAAAAACGATCACGGAGAACAAATTACTCCAGCTCACAAAATCCTCATACGCGATCACAGGAATCCAACCATGAACGCGATGGCCAGTGACCTCCAGTCTACGCAATTTTTCTCAAGGCCACACGAACGCTATGAACAACTCGTTCCTCCCCACAAACACTCCTTCCTTCTATGCCATCACGATTTCCTAACTGCGTACACAATGCACAACATTCCTACCTTTCGCGAATGCGTCCTCGTTTATGCGATCGCGAAGAGCAAATTCCCATCAGCCAACAAGGATTCTATGCGATCGCGGGTGAACCTTCACGAACATAGTGAAGGAAACTAGAACACAGAAAATCAGCAATCTCAATTCAAGAACAAATGGTCCGAACTCAATCCGAAACACACCCGGGGCCCCCGGTACCCCGTCCGAACATACAAACAAGTCTTAAAACACGATACGAACTCGCTCGAAGCCTAAAATCACATCAAATAACACCAAAACCACGAATCACACATCAATTCAAGCCTAATGAACTAATAAACTTCTAACTGCTAAAACTAATGCCGAAACATACAAAACCAACTCCAAATGACCTCAAATTTTGCACACAAGTCACAAATGACTCAACAAACCTATTCCAACTTCAGGAACCAAAATCCGGACTAGATATCAATAAAATCAACTCTCAGCCAAACTTCTCAATCTTTCAAACCTTCAACTTTCCAACTTTTGCAATTTAATCCAAAATGACCTACTGACCTCCAAATAAATATCCGGACATACTCATTAGTGCAAAATCATCATACAAAGCTATCAGAACCATCCAGTTTGGGACTAAGTGTCCATTTCACTTCAAACCTCACCCGAAACCAAACCAACCACCCAAAAGAGTCACATAACTATAATTTAACATATAAGAGGCAATAAATAGGGAAACGGGGCTAAAATACTCAAAACAACCAGGCAGGTCATTACACGAACAATTTGCTATATACAAGGCTTTGATTAGCAAAGCCAACAACTCGATTCGTACAGGGAGCTCCGATTACTTTAGTAGATGATTCTATGTAAATGAATCTGATTGGCGTGGTTAACGACTCTCTATATACAAAGCGCTCTATTCGATTGAGCAGATGTTTTTCTATTTACAATGTGCTCCGATCATGTCAAAGGCTTGGTTCTAGAATACCTACAAAGAATTTTGAGCTAGTCCTTAGTCATATGAGGAAATGGCCTAAATAATGAAAGAGAGATAAGGGCTCATGAGAGAACAACAAGTCTGTCATTGCTTGGAGTGTGCCCTAGCATTCTTCATATCCTGTTAGTCTTGCGTCCAAAGAAAAATTCTTAGTAGGGGGTGGGTGTTGGTTTGTATTGACCGTGGTCCTGGCTTTGCCCTAAGTCTGGTGAGATTAGTCCATGAATTTCACTAGGTTTAATGATAATTTTTTAGAATTTTTTTTGGAAAATATCCATTTTTATGGAAAATGTTGTCCTTTCAGATTATGACAAGTTTAGAAACTCCTTTCGACACGAACGTTGTTTCTAGAAGACTCTGTCTCATTGATGTCGATTCCTGCAGATTCCCCTAGTGACATAGCTTGTTGCCGCTGTGATTTCGTCCTAATCTAAATGAATGCATTACAGGCTTTCCTAGGGTTATGATCAAACCTTTTTAGGTTGCTTACATATCCGAATGGAATCACGTCTGAACGTAGTTCGAGGATAATGATAAAGAAATTATGATGATGATCGAGCCTGACTCAGGTAGCCTACGTATCCAAATAGAATTAGGTCAAAATGTAGTTCAATTACAATAGATGCAAAGTGATAAGAAATTAAAATAAAGTGGTCGAGCCTGACTCAGACTGCCTACATATCCAAATAAAATCAGGCCAAAACATAGTTCGATTACAATAGATGACTGAATCCGATTTGGATTGCCTAGGTATTCCTACCAAAGGAAATTAAGTTGCGGTGTAATTTCGAATATATAGAAATAATTTTTTGTTTTCCTATTACAAGAGTGGGACCGAACCATACGTGGTTGCCTATGTATCCCATCGTGGGAAGTCAAGCTGGGCACAATTCTGTTACAACCAAACCCTAATTATACTATCTTCCAATGTAGTATCTCTTATTTGTATCTGAATTGATGGGCTTCATGCTAACTCATCCGTCCATCTCTTCTAGGACAATGCTCCTCCCGATAATACCCGATGGAACACATAAAGACCCTTCCAATTCGGCACAAACCTTTCCTTGACCTCTTCCTGATGAGGAATATTTTCTTTAAAACCAACTACCCCGGTGTTATTGCCGAGGTTTTACCTTCTTTTTGAATGAGCTAGCGCTATTTTGATATATCTTACTATGACAAATTTCATCCATTCTCTTTTCATCAATGAGCATGTGTTTCTCCTTCCTAACCCATATCCATTCTGCTTCGTCTAACTTAGCTTCTTGAATAACCCTTAAGGATGGTATCTTGACATCTGCGGGTATTACAACTTCTGTACCATATACCAACATGTATGGAGTTACCAAGTGGATATTCTCTTGGTGGTCCGATAACCCAACAAGGCAATGGATAATTTCTCGTGCCGGTTCTTGTTGTTGTCCACTATCTTTCATAAGATCCTTTTGATGTTTTTGCTGGCTACTTAAACTGCTCCATTCATTTGTGGCTGTAGGCTGTGGAGTTACGATGGTCGACTATGAATTTCTCAAAACTCTCCTTCATGAGATCACCATTTAGATTGGCTGCATTGTCCGTGATGATTGACTGTGGTATCCTGAAATGGCAGACTATGTTGTTAAGGATGAAATCTGCTATTACTTTCTTTGTGATGACCTTATATGTAGAATCTTTGACCCATTTGGTGAAGTAGTCTATTGCTACCAGGATGAAACAGTGTCCATTTGATGTGGCTGGATCTATAGGTCCAGTTACATCCATGCCTGAAGCAACGAATGGCCAAAGAGAACCCATTACAATCAGCTTGTTAGGTGGAATCCAGATATAAATACCGTGAATCTGGCACTGGTGACACTTCTACATGAACGGATACTATTGCTCTCCATGGTCATCCAAAATTATCCGGCTCTTAATATTTTCTTGGCCAAGGTGAAACAATTCATTTGATGTCCGCATGTCCATGCGTGTATTTCTTCTAGTAATCTAGTTGCTTCTGTAACGTCTACACATACTAACAGACCCAAGTTTGGGGTCCTCTTGTACAGGACTTCCCTATAAGGAAAATGTAATTTGGTAGCCTTTTGAGTGCTCGCTTCTGACCATTGGTGGCGTTCTCTGGATAATCTCTTGTTTGAAGGAACCTTTTGATGTTTTAGTACCATGGATTACCGTCTCGCTTCTCATCCACATGAAAAAAATATACGTGCTGACACCAAACCTCTATCTCAATAGAGTCAATGTAATTCTTATATGGATGTTGGATCATGGATTACAAGGTTGCGAGACCGTCAACAAACTCGTTCTGGATTATGGGAATGCGTTTGAAGTCGATCTGGGTGAATTTCTTGCATAACTCTTTCACGCAATGTAGATATGATACAAAAAGATATTGACATTCTTGATAGTTCATTCACCTTGGACTTGGTGTATCAGTAGATCAGAGTCTCCTATGAGTAAAAGCTTTTAAATTTTCATGTCGACCGCCATCCTAGTCCCAAAGATGCACGCTTCATACTCGGCCATATTGTTAGTGCAAGGGAACCTTATCTTTGTTGATGCCGGGTTGTAAGGCCCCATAAAAGTTTACCTAAAACTCGGGGTTTCATGGTACTGAGGTAGACTTATGTGTTGATTGGGGAGTTGAAGAAAATATTTGGCAGTACAGGGCGTTTCTGCAGTCCATTCTGTAATCGCAAAACTGATCTATGGACCACAGATCTGCTGCAGAATGAAGCAGAAACTTGAACTAATTTTAGGACCATTATGCAATCAATTATGTAGCAGCATAATCACTTTGCGGGCCACACAATCCACTACTGACCCAACATAAAAATTTCCAGAGAGGAGTTCTACGACGCATTATGCGACCGCAGACCTGTTGCAGAGTGAAGCAGAAGTTCCCAGTTCCGGAGGGCCATTACGCGGTCCATTTTGTGAACCGCAAAATCTTTATGCGGTCGCATATGAGACCGTAGATCTACATCGGTGCTTCATTTTTCTAATTTTATAACCCGAACTCCATTTCATTTATCTAGCCTGAGGGTTCATTTTTGGGAGATTACCTGACATTTTAGAGAGAGGAGGGAGCTTTTCTAGAGAGAGGAAAGGGAGGACTAAGGATTTCACTACTCTACTTTGATCAAACCTTGTAGTTTCATCAAAAGGAACTTGCTGGGGCTTAAAAAATGTAAGAATTTCTCCTCCCCAATTCTCCCATTTCGGGTTTAGGTTGATTATGGGTAGATTTATCACATGCATGAGCTAATAGAGTCCGTAGGGAAGTTGTTGAACGATCTTGGGTGGTTTTGTTCTTGAATTAGTTGAGGGAAGGTTGGCTCATCATTGTAGCAGCTCTTGCCATACGAATTCTTCTAATCATGCCTATAATTATCTCCTCTTCTATAGATTAACATCGTTAGAAGTGTCAGGACGTTATTGTTACACCAAGGAAAGCTCTTTAGAGGTATGAAGGCTAGACTCTTCTTCTAGTATCAGAATTCCCGAAGACTTACAAAACTCAGTCATATGTAGTTCGAACTTGGAACACTTTTGAGGTGGGATCCAAGCTAGTAAATTGATTCTTAAATTGCATAACGTTTCCGAACCTTCATGTGTTAAGGATTTTCTATTGTGACTTAATTATGTTACACCCGTTTTTGGAAGAAAACCTTGTATGAAATCAATGTGATCAAATACTTATTTCTCATATGATGAAACCTTATGAACTTACACTTTCTAAGGCCAAAAGTTCCAAACGGTTGATTGGAAAAGAACTCTTTTATACAAACTATTATCATTTTTGGAATCCGAAGTATGGAATTGTGAATACACCTTCACACGCACACATTGGGGTGAGATGGCTTTGTGTGGAGTTTTGGTATTATGATTACACCTCCACCCGCACACATTGGGGTGAGGTGGCGAGACTGCTTAGTTTAGAGTTGTGGTATTGTGATTACACCTCCACCCGCATACATTGGGGTGAGACGGCAGGGCCGCTTAGTGTAAAGGCGGTAACAGAGGATCCCTGACATAAAATTTGAAGATGTTATTGGAAGCTCTTAATAAATTTTCTTTGGCTCTAACGACTATCTAAGCCCCTTTATTGTTACCATGATTCATCATATTTATGTTGTATTCCAAGTACTTGAATAGGTGTTTTGGTTTTCATACTAGTACTATTCGACATGTACTAATGTCCCTTTTTGTCGGGGGGTACTGTATATTAAATGGATGCATGTGGTTCCACAGTGGGATGCGTTGATAAAGGGTAGCGGTACACTCTCTTCTCAGCTGACTTGGTGAGCCCCACTTTATTTTGAGTTTCCACATCTTTTGTTCCGTGTGTATTATGCTTTGAGGTATAGCCCTAACCTTGTTGTCGACACTATAATTGTACTCCGTTATACCTATTAGAGGCTCCATAAACATAGTGTAGGTTGTATCTTATTTTGGGAAGATTAAGCTTAAAATGTTGTAATCGTATCATTTGTTCCACTTTAACTATTATTGTATAGTGTATTATTTTGGAAATTTGTTAGTTATGCAACTTAAATAAATGAACTAGTGGTGTACACATGACCTATTATCGGGGTAGCTCTATTGAGCACCAGTCGCGCTCCCCGAGGTCGTGGCGTGAAAAGCTTGGTATCAGAGCCGTAGGTTTTAAAGTGTTCTAGGATGTCTCGGAGCCATGTGCAATAGAGTCCTTCTTATTGGTGTGTTATCGACCACATCTATAACTAGGAGGATACTTGGGCATTTAGGAATAATACCCTTATTTGGTGTTCTAGATCGTGCGATAGAGGTGATTGTAACTTTCAGTACATGGCGCGTAGATGTTCTAGATCGTGCATTGTTCTAACTTTTAGTACATGGAGCCTAGGAAGAAAGCAAGAACTGGCCATGGAGTCAATGCCACCTCAGGAAAGGCAGTTAATTCTTTATTTGATGATGCAGGTGAGCATCCGAGGGGTGAGAATATTCCCCGACTACTACACTGCCTGATTCTACTTCTCCTGATCAGACTGCACTTGTTCCTACACCTATTAAGGGTGCAACGGTCCCTCCAACTAATGTTCCAGTTCCACCTCCAGTCCCAAGTTTAGATCCTAGTATTTCTGATGGGGATCTTAGGGGAGCCATACAGATTTTGGCTCAGATAGTGGCCTCCCAGGTCCATAGATCAAATGTTACACCCATTTCTTCTAGTCACCTAGGGAATTCCGCTAGTTCCAGGGTGATCAAGTTTCTCTAAATGGATCTTCTGATGTTCACAGTTACTAATCCTGAGGAAGACCCCCAGGACTTGATTGATGAGATACAAGACTCTCCGAGTTATGCGTGCTACTGAGATAGAGGGAGTGGAGTTGGCCTCCTACTGCCTGAAAAGGGTGTCCTTCTCTTGGTTTGAGATGTAGGAGGAATGCCGTCAGGAGGGGAGCCCTCCGGTGAGGTGGAGTGAGTTCACCGATGCTTTTATGGATCATTTCTTGCTTGCCGAGACTAAGGCAGCCCGTGCCTATGAGTTTGAGAGACTGAAGCAGGGTAGCATGAATGTGTTTGAGTAAAATATGAAGTTCACACGCCTCTCCATGTATGCTAATCAAATCTTGACCACTATGAAGTCTAAAGTGCACCGGTTTGTGCAGAGCTTTAGCCCCTTGGTTATTAACGAGGTTGCGACAAATGCCTTGAATTCTGATATGAACTATGGGAGGATGGTGGAATTTTCTCAAGCCACAGAGACCAGTAAATTGAAGAATAGGATAGAGTGAGAGGGTAGCACTAAGGCCCGGTCCGCTGGCAACTTTGATGGTTCTTCCGGTGGAAGTGGTGGTAGGTCGGCATTTTCGGGGAAGGTCATCAGGGCCATCTTAGTCATTCGCCCATGCCTCGATGAGTTCACAACAATCAGGGTCCAGTCATCAATAGTGGAGTCATTTAGGGCCTAGTTAGGGCAACAGAGGACCCCACCAGCAGGCTCGTCCTGGAGGGAGATTCCAGCAGCGGCGGAGGCCCCTATGCCCTAAGTGTGGGAGGATGCACTATGGATTCTGCTTCATGGACCTACCTATATGCTATGAGTGCTGTATGAGGGGTCACATTCAGATGGATTATCATTCGTCCCGCCAGATCATGGGCTAGGGTGCGACACAACCAACTAGTTCTACAGTTACCACATATGCAGTGCCTTTTCTTGCTTGAGGTAATCCAATGCCCACATGGCGTGGTGTATCTAGGGGTGGTACATAGAACTCAGGAGGGTCCAATAGATTTTATGCTATGCGGAGGTGTCGCGATTCAGAGGCTTCTCCAAATGTTGTCACAGTTATATTGACTGTCCAATCCCATGATGTATATGCTCTTATTAATCCGGGTTCTACTTTGTCATATGTCACCCCTTACGTTGCTATGGAATTTGGGATAGAACCAGAACAACTTCATGAGCCTTTCTCTGTATCTATTTTGGTTGGCGAGTCTATTATGTCCGCCCGGGTTTATAGAGATTGTGTTGTCACGGTGCATGGTAAGGACACCATGGTCTATCTCATTGAATTGGGGATGGTTGATGTAATAATGGGGATGGAGTGGCTTTATTCATGTTTCGCTAAGCTTGATTGTCAAACTAGAACCGTTAGGTTTAAATTTCCAAAGGAGCCAATTATTGAATGAAAGGGGGATGATGTGGTGCCGAAGGGTAGGTTTATATCTTACTTTATGGCCCCCAAAATGATCGACAAGGGTTGTATTTACCATTTTTTTCCGGGTTAAGGACACCGACATTGAGGCACCTACACTCGAGTCTGTATCTATTGTGAATGAATTTTTGAAGGTCTTTTCGGATGAGCTCCCCGGGATCCACCGATAGGGAGATTGTTTTTGGGATTGATGTGATGACAGGCTCACAACCTATATCTATTCCACCTTACAGAATGGCACCAAAAGAGTTGAAGGAGCTAAAATAACGATTAAAGGATTTATTAGAGAAGGGTTTCATCCGGTCGACTGTGTCGCTTTGGAGATACGTACTTTTGTAAGGAAGAAAGATGGGTCACTGAGGATGTGTATTGACTATCGACAACTCAACAAGTTCACGATCAAGAAAAAGTACCCACTGCCAATGATAGATGACTTTTTTGACCAATTGTAGGGTGCTAAGTACTTCTCCAAGATTGATTTAAGATCCGGGTATCACCATTTGAAGATTAGGGAGCATGATATTTTGATTACAACTTATGGGCACTTTGAATTTCTGGTAATGTCCTTTGGGCTAAAAAATGATCCGACAACTTCCATGGATCTTATGAATCGAGTATTCAAGGCTTTTCTTGACTCCTTTGTGGTAGTGTTCATTGACGATATTCTGGTATATTCACGCAGTCAAGAGGACCATGCCGATCATCTCAGGGTAGTTTTGTAGACCTTGTATCAGCAGCAATTGTATGTGAAGTTTTCAAAATGTGAATTTTGGCTTGAATATGTCATGTTCTCGAGTCATGTTGTCTCTAGAGAAGAAATTAAGGTTGATCCTCAGAAGATTTATACGGCGAAGAACTGGCCTAGACCTACTACCCCAACAGAGATTTGCAGTTTCTTGGGCTTATTTGGATATTACAAGATGTTTGTGGAGGGATTCTCTACTCTTGCATCTCCATTGACTAAATTGATGCAGAAAGAGGTTAAGTTCCAATAGTCAGATGCTAGTGCGAGGACCTTCCAGGAGCTGAAATCAAGTTTTAATACGCCACTGGTGTTAACCCTACAAGAGGGTACAAATGGGTTTGTGGTATATTGTGATGCTTCAAGAATCGAACTTGGGTGTGTGTTAATTCAACATGGCAAGGTGATAGCTTATTCTTCTAGGCAACTCAAGAATCACAGAAAGAACTATCCAACACATGACTTAGAGCTTGCGGCGGTGGCATTTGCATTGAAGACTTGGCATCATTATCTGTATGGGATCCATGTGGATATATTCATGGACCATAAGATCCACCAATAATTTTAAAACACAAGGAATTTAATATGAGGTAGATAAGATAGCTTGAGTTACTCAAGGATTACGACATCGATATTCTGTATCAACTGGGGAAGACTAATGTTGTAGCGGATGCTCTTAGCCAGAAATCTATGGGTAGTTTGACTCATTTGGAGGCATATGAAAGGCCGTTGGTCAAGGAGGTTCATCGGTTGGCTAGTTTGGAAGTTCGTCTTGCGGATTCTAGTGAAGGAGGAGTGATTGTGCAAAATAGGACTGAATCATCGCTTGTTGTGGAAGTCAAGGAAAAGCAATACAACGACCCATTGTTGGTACAATTGAAGGGGGGATTCATAAACATAAGACTATGGCCTTTTCTCTTGGCATGGATGATGGTACACTAAGGTACCAAGGGCGACTATGTGTTCCAAATGTGGATGGTCTCCGGGAAAGAATCATGATCGAGGCTCACACTTTTAGGTATTCCGTGAACCTGCGCTATATAAATATGTCCCATGATCTTAAGGATGTCTACTGGAGGAATGATATGAAGAGGAATGTAGCAAACTTTTTGTCAAGATTTCCAAATTGTCAGCAAGTGAAGGCCGAACACCAAAGGCCTGGTGGGTTGGCATAGTACATAGAAATTCCGATGTGGTAATGGGAGATGATCAATATGGACTTTTTGGTGGGACTACCTCACATGCCTCATAAATATGACTCAATTTGGGTGATTGTGGATTGACTCACGAAATCAGCTCACTTCCTACCTGTTAAGCCTACCGACACATCAGAATAATATGCACAATTGTATATCAAGGAAATAGTCAGGTTGTATGACACTCCAGTTTCTATTATCTCAGATCGAGGGGCACAATTCACAACTAACTTTTTGAAGAAATTTAATCAAGGTTAGGGTAATCAAGTGAATCTTAGTACAACCTTTCACCCGCAAACTGAAGGGTAGGCAGAGCAGACTATTCAGACACTTGAGGATATGTTGCGCGCTTGTATTCTTGACATCAAGGGTATATGGGATGATCATTTTCCTCTAATAGAATTTTCCTACAATAATAGTTACCATGCTAGCATTCAGATGGCATCGTTTAAGGCTTTATATGGTAGGAGACGTAGATCTACCATTGGATGGTTTGAGATCGGGGAAGAGGAGTTGATAGGACCAGACCTCGTGCATCAGACAATGGCGAAGGTTAAGATTATCAAGGAACAGTTGAAAACTGCCCAGACTCATCAGAAGTCCTATTCAGGTATACGTCGTAGGGGTTTGGAGTTCCAAGAGGATGATTGGTATTCTTGAAGGTTTCCCTCATGAAGGGGGTAATGCGATTTGGTAAGAAAGGAAAATTGAGTCTGAGGTATATCGGACCGTACAAAATCATTCAGAGGATTGGCCAGGTGGCTTACAGGCTAGAACTATCTTCGGGGATGTCCTTAGTGCACCCAATGTTCCATGTTGAAGAATGTGGTTGGAGATCCTTCGCTTATTATTCCGGTTGAGACTATAGAGGTTAATGAAGGAATGACTTATGAAGAAATTCCAAATGCCATTCTTTATGGGCAAGTCCGGAAGTTGAGAAATAAAGAGATTGCCTCCGTGAAAGTGCTACGGTGAAACCAGCAGGTTGAAGTGGCCACCTGGGAAGCCGAGGAAGAGATGAAGAAGAATTACCCTTATTTATTTGAATATCTATGTAATTGTATCCACAATGTTAAGAGCTAAATTTTTACAAATTATGTTCTCCCTTACAACTTATGTTAAGGATACTCCTTCTTGGTGATGCAATGTTTATGGTGTTGTTTCCATATTGTTTTACACCGTTGTGTTGTGGTTATGTTGTTAGGATTTGTTTCTGGGATTCTCTGATAGGTGGATATGCCTAGTTACATGGGGAAGTCTACCGAAATTTCTAGAAATTTAGGGAGTTAGTCAAAAAAAATTTGGGGACTGTTCGTATGTGAAGTAATAGCTGAATCATAGTGGATGTTAATGGCGGATTTTGAACCTCATTCGAGGATGAATGATCCTAAGTGAGCAAGGATGTAAGGCCCCGTAAATTTTACCTAAAATCTGGTGCCGAGGTAGACATAAGTGTTGATGATTTTGGGTTGAACAGTGCATTGGGGAGTTGGAGAATATTTTTGACAGTACAAGCCGTTTCTACAGTCCATTCTGCAATCACAAAACTGATATGTGGACCGCAGATTTGCAGAATGAAGCAGAAACTTGAGCAAATTATAGGACCATTATGCGGCTGCATAATCACTTCGCGGGCAGTAAAATCCATCACAGATCCAAAAACATTTTGGAGGGGAGTTTTGCGGCGCATTATGCGATCGGGCAGTAGACCTGTCGCAGAGTGAAGCGGAAATTCCCAGTTCCGGAGGGCCATGGCCATTATACGGTCCACTTTACGGACCGCAGAAGCTTTATGTGGCCACAGATCTGCATTGTGTCTTTATTTTTCTAATTTATAACCTGACCCCCATTTAGTTTATCTATCCCAAGGGTTCATTTTTGGGGGATTACCTGACATTTGAGAGATATGAGAGAGCTATTCTAGAGAGAGGAAAGGGAGGAATAAGGATTTTACTACTCTACTTTGATCAAACCTTGGAATTTCATCAAAAGGAACTTGCTGGGGCTTCAAAAAGGTAAGAATTTCTCCCCCCCCCCCAATTCTCCCGTTTTGGGTTTGGGTTGATTATGGGTAATGGGGGTTGATTTATCACATGCAAGAGCTAATAGAGAGTGTGGGGAAGTTATTGAACCATCTTGGGTGGTTTTGTTCTTGAATTAGTTGAGGGAAGGTTGGGAAATCATTGTAGCAGCTCTTGCCATATGAAATCCTCTAATCATGCATGTAATTCTCCCCTCTCCTATAGATTAAAATCGTTAGAAGTGTCGGGATGTTATTGTTACGCCAAGGAAAGCTAATTCATGGTATGAAGGCTAAACTCTTCTTCTAGTATCGGAATTCCTGAAGTCTTACAAAACTGTGTCATGTGTAGTTCGAACTTGAAACACTATTGAGGTCTGAACCCTCATGTGTTAAGGATTTTCTACTGTGACTTAATTATGTTATACCCCTTTTGGGAAGAAAACCTTGTACGAAATCAATGTGATCAAATACTTATTTCTCATATGATGAAACGTTATGAGCTTACACTTGCTAAGGACAAAGGTGCCAAACGATTGATTTGAAAAGAACTCTTTTGTACAAACTACTATTGTTTTGGGACTCCGAAGTGTAGCATTGTGAATACACCTCCAGCCGCACACATTGGGCTGAGGCGGCGGAGCCACTTTGTGTAGAGATTGTATTGGGATTACACCCCCACCCACACACATTGGGGTGAGGCGACGGGGCCGCTTTGTGTGGAGTTGTGGTATTGAGATTACACCTCCACCCGCACCCATTGGGGTGAGTTGGTGGGGCCGCTTTGTGTAGAGTTGTGGTATTGTGATTACATCTACATCCACATACATTGGGGTGACTTAAAATTTATAGATGTTATTGGAAGCTCTTAATAAAGTTTCTTTGGCTCTAATGGATATCTAATCCCTTTTATTTTTACCATGATTCGTCATATTCATGTTGTATTTCCAAGTCCTTAAATAGGTGTTTTGATTTTGATACTAGTAATATTCAACATCTACTAACGTCCCTTTTTGCCTGGGTGCTGCATCTGGAATGGATGCCGGTGGTTCCACACCAGAAGGTATTGTCTAGTGATAGCGATACACTCTCTTCTCAGTTAACTTGGTGAGCCTCACTTCATTTTGGGGTTGTGCAACTTTTGTTCCGTGTGTATTATACTTTGAGGTATAGCCGGAGCCTTGTTGCCGGCACTATCATTGTACTCTTTTGTACCTATTAGAGGCTCCGTAGACAGTGTGGGTTGTATCTTGTTTTGGGAATATTAAGCTAAAATGTTGTAATCATATCATATGTTCCACTGTAACTATGATTGTATAGTGTACTATTTTGGAGACTTGTTCATGATGTAACTTATGGAAATGAACCGGTGTTGTACACATGACCTCTTACCGTCTAGTTAAAGAAAGGTATTCTTCTATTTATTTATGGGTTAGTTGGGTAGACGATATTTGTGCAAGCTTGCTCGACCGGAGTAACTCTGTTGAGCGCTGATCGTGCTCCTCGAGGTTAGGGTGTGACACGGGTATTGTTGTCCTGATTCTAAAATTAAGACTGCCCCAATCTCCACTTCTTTGAAATTTGTTGTTCCATTGAAAAACATTCTCCATCCCGGGTATGCCTCTATGATGTCTTCCCCGACGAACAACACTTCTTCATCCGGAAGTATGTCGTGAGCGGCTCGTAGTCTTTGTCCACTGGGTTATCTCCAAGGTGGTCGGCTAATGCTTGTCTATTGGTAGCCTTCTACATTACGTATACAATATCGAACTCGGTGAGAAAAATCTGCCATTTGGCCAACTTTCTAGTGGGAACCGGCTTTTGGAAGATGTACTTGAGTTGATCGAGCCGAGATATCAAGTGTGTGGTGTATGTTGACATGTATTGCCTCACTCTAGATGATCTAAGTCAAAGCGCAGTAGGTCTGCTCGATCAAAGTGTATTTAGCTTCACATGGTGTGAACTTCTTGCTCTGGTAATAGATAAACTGCTCCTTCCACCCAGTCTCATCATGTTGTCCCAACACGCATCCAAATGCATTGTCCAAAATAGACAGGTATAGTAACGGTGGCTTCCCAGGTTCGGGGGGAACCGACACAGGTGGATTTGACATGTAGTCCTTGATCTTGTTGAAAGATTTCTAGCACTCTTCTATCACATTTGTAGCAGCATCCTTTTTCAACAAATTTAAAATAGGTTAGCAAATTACTGTAGACTGCGCTATAAATCTGTTGAAGTACTTTAACCTGCCAAGTAAACTCATCACGTCCTTCTTGATCTTTGGCGTCAGTAGGTATTGAATGGTTTTTGATCTTTGAAGGATCCAATTCTATCCATTTCTTGCTGAGTATGAAACCCAATAATATTTCAGCAGGGACTATAAATGCACATTTTGCGGGATTGAACTTCAAATAGTACCTCTGCAAAACATTTGAAAAATTTCTTCAGGTCATTCAATTGTTCTGCACTATTCCGGGATTTGATGATGACTTCATCCTCATATACCTCTATTTCCTTGTGGATCAATTCATGAAAGAGGGTTGTCACAACCCTCATGTAAGTAGCATCGGCGTTCTTAAGGCCGAATGGCATGACCCTGTAATAGTAAACTCCTCATGGTGCAGTGAATGTTATTTTCTCCGCATCTTCCTTATGCATCAGGATCTGGTAGTATCTAGCAAAATAATACATGAAGGACTGCAGCTCATTCTCCACACAATTATCAATAAGGATGTGAATATTTGGCAAAGGGAAATCATCCTTTGGGATAGCTTTGTTGAGATCTCGACAGTCCACACATATCCTGATCTTCCCACCTTCTTTGGCACCGATACGATTTTCCCCAGCTATGTAGGATAATTGGTGACTCTCACCACATTTGTCTCTATTTTTTTAGTCACCTCTTCTTTTATCTTCAAACTCAAATCTGGCATGAATTTTTTGGGTTTTTGTTTAATTAGCGGTATGGCAGGATCTGCAGGCAATCGATGCGAGAAAATGTCAGTACTCAATTTGGGTATGTTTTCATATGACCATGCAAACACGTAGATGTATTTTTGGAGGAGCTCGACCAGTTATTCTTCTCTTCCACTTCTAGATGGCTGCCGGTTCGAGTTTCTTTCACATCTTCTTCGCTTCCCAAGTTGATTACTTCTGTTTCTTCAAGGTTAGGCTTTTTCTGGCTCTCTAGCTGCTTGATTTCTTGCAGAAGATTATCTAGCATCATGTTTTCGTCGTACTCCTCGTATTTTATATCGTTTTCCCCGATGGTTACATTACATGTCATAATCGGAGAATGCATATTTTTATCAATTTGATTACTGAAAAGAAAAATTAAGTATCAATGAAGCGATAAATAAGTTTGAAACGATTTTAAGAAAGAAATTTTTTTATTTCATCAATATGGAATATTTAAGCGTTCAAGTAGGCAATTTGACAAAAGAGTACAAGCACAGTTCATGCCTCAATTGACCGTGTTTTTTTTGAAAATTACTACAATTCAACACTACCAAGACTCTTAGCGAACCAGAGATGGACTGATGGTACAATTATGCAAGTCCTCTCCTAGTTCGGCATCCTAAATGGTCGGTGTCTTGATATCAACTTCATCACATCATTCCTCAATCATAGTCATGAACAATCTCCCATCCAACAATGGTATCCTCTACTGTTGAGTTTTGTCCCGGATCCCGAACACTCTCTGGCACAAAAGCCTTCGTCTCGAAGCCTCTGGTGTATGTTTTCCCAATTGGAGGCTGATACCCTAAGCCAGCTCTACCCTTCTATCCCCCCCGCTCGATCGACTCCGTTATCCTACCTGATCGGGATCCCAGCCCGGTCCCTAGTCGATACCTGTAAACATCATTTCTCTCATTGCCATCTTTGATATGTATGGTGACTACATGCCCAAATTATGCTCAGTCTTCTCTATCTTCATGGTCAGCATGATCTCAACCTCATGAATATCAACCCCATCCAATCTTTCTATGAACAAGAATGCATGTTCTAGATAAGCTGTCTGGCTCCATTCGCCGTGAATTACAATCTCTTGGTATCCCCATTCAAATTTCATGCACTGATGGAGGCTGGACAGAACCTCCCCTTCCATATGTATCCAAGGGCTCCCCAACAGCAGGTTGTTTAAGCACGAAATTTCCATTACTTGAAATAGTATTGTGAACTCAACTGGTCAAATTTGTAGAGCTAAGTATATCTATCCAATGATGTGTTTCCGCGAACCATCAAAATCTCTCACTGTCACATGGCTTTCTTTCATTTCTCTCAAATGAATATCCAACTCTCCCAGAGTATAGAGCAGGCATATATTGACTTCGGATCCTCCATCAATAAGTACCCTGGACACCACTTTATCCCCACACTTGGCTGTAATGTGTAGGGATTTGTTATAGCCCACACCCTCCACTAGAAGTTCATCTCTTCCGAAAGTGATCGTAGCGCCTCGACTATCTTCCTGATGGTTTATGCCAACGCCTTGCTGATAGTGTTACTTGGAACACTTACTTCACTTAACACCTTCATCAAAGCATATTTATGACTGTCAGAACTCATTAACAAATCTATAATCGATGTATGTGCATGGGTTTTCTTCTATTGTTCTTCCATGGAATATTCTTTAGCTGACATCTTCTTCCGAAATTCTATCACCTCGACATCCATTATGTTTCTCCTTTGAATTTTTTCTCTACCTGAATTTCCTCGATTTATCTCTTCTAGAGCATAACATCTTCCTGACCTGGTCAGCCCCAAATTCTTTCATTTTCCCCTTTCTTTCTACTGATATGTCCATGAGCTGTCTTATACTTCTGAGTCTCTTCATTCCTGACAACAGCGATGGACTATTGTTAGTATGTCTAGACCATCAATGATTGTTTCAATGGTAGAGTAATCAACGGAGCTCTTTGGGGTGGAACTCTTGCAGCCTCAACATTCCCAATTGTGATAATAGTCCATTTCAGGTCATAGTCTTCATCAAAGAAATCATATTAGCTCCTTGATTCCTATGATTCAGCAGTGGGTTACGGTTCACATTTAGCGGAGCTGGGGTGCATTGAATAGCTCCCCTTTTGATCAGTGACTCAATTTCATATTTCAGCCTGACACAGTCTTTAGTGTCATGTCTCAGTACACCTGAATGGTAGATACACTGTTTGGTTACACCAAAGTATTTTGAAGGGTGTTTGAAATCCTCCCTTCTCTTGGATATATCAGGCTAACTCTTCTTAACCTTCAAATAATTGGGCTAAGGTTTCAGCAAACTGGGTGTAGTTGATGGGACCTCTTTCTTCAATATTTGGGCGAGGTTAGGGTGAATAGGTGGGTCAATTTGATGGGTGGCGGTTTGAACTGGAGCGCATTGTCGTGGTGGATTTGGATTTGTATGGGCGCGAGTCAGGTTGCATTGAGGTTGTGGATTATAATATGGTTGTATGTTTTATAGAGGAACGTAGGTAGGATGGCGTGAAGGATGGATGTTTATAGGGTAAGAGTTGTTTCTGTCGGGTGAACTAGACTTGTAATGAAGAACGATGGCCGATGTCTCTTCCTTCTTTTTCTTTCCACTGCTTACCGAACCATACTAAATTGATTTTCTTGCAGCTTGCAATGTGGCCATTGATTATATCTTGCTGAACTTGATACCTTCCCCCAAAAATTCTCCCATCTTAACAAGTTTGGTGAGCTTCTGCCGCATCATGCCCATCATATTTTGGTAGTAGATTCCTTCTTATGGCCCTGATGAAGTATTTGGTCAGTTCATTCTCATCTAACGAGGGTTGGCCTCTGATCACTATTGGCGTGCATAGTATTAAAATGATTCTGATGAAATATTCTGCAAGTTTACCAGGGTGAACCTATCTGGAGTAATTTCGATGTTAAACCGGAATGGTTTATGCAATCCTCTTCCATATCTTACCATTCTCTCCAGTTTCTGGGATCCTGACGGGTGTACCAAGTGAGTGCCTCTCTTTTCAAACTCCTGATAATAACTTCATCCTCATTTTATCGTTCCTTCCTACTCCGACTAGCTTATCATAGTAGGCCCTCAGATGTGCATGAGGATCACCTGTCCCAACAAAGATGTCAAATTTCGGAGATTTATGCCCTACTGGCATGTCCACATCAGGGAGGATACACAAATATTCATAATCTAGGCTCTCGCTCCCTTGAGCAACCTGAGGATTCTTCATTTGTTTCCTCAAAGATCGCATTTATTCAGACACCGACTTTCTTTTTTGTATTTTTCTTTCCTTTTTATTTCAGAATATTGATCAATTTTATATGGTAACCTGACCATGACAGGTGCTATGAAGGTGGGTTCTAAAGCGACATATATGGGTGGGACATGTTGCTCGTGTGTAGTAGTATGTGCCGCAGGTAAGTGATGGTTTTGGTTGTTGGCAAAGGTGACGCCGTCACGAGGAGGGGTATGAACTTTGTTGGTAGCGACCAGTGGGTTTTGTGGTGTCTGGACATAGTTTGATACATAGGGGGTATTGTTGGTTGATTTCCCAATGCACACGCAAGTGTACGTGGTCGACAAGTAATATAGGATTTTAAGTCCAGATATCGTACCCACAGGGACTTATGATTAACTATCCACTAAACTAAACTCAAACAAATATTTTACTAAAATTAATCTAAAATAGTAAATTAAGAGATTAAAGAGACAACTAACTTAAAGACTAATTCAATGTAATTTGATATTCTAGAGTTATGGATTGGCAAACAATCACGTTGAGTTTTCGACCTAAATCTTCGAATCAGGTTTATTGATTGACGAGGTTAATATTGCTCGTAGCCTTCTCCCGAAGTACAACTCGCCTATTCANGCCTATATTCCTATGGAATCAGGATTAACAAGAACGCATTAATAATTCCCGTATAATAACCAAGCAAGGCGATTAGGTATATTCCTATCCTAACCGCAAATTCGCTCCCCTGAAGGGTTAAGATATTGCTCTACCCAATCTTATATGCAATCTAGAATTTCCTCTCCCAAATTCAACCCGAGATTCGTAGATAGTATTCAATTGGTGATCAAGCAATTAAATAATTAAGCGCAAGATTGAATAAACAAACCAATTATGACAAAACAATAAGAATAATTCAAGCTTCAACTACAACGTTCATGTAACACCCAAAGACTCTAGAACTAATAAACTATAAAACTAAAAGAAGAGAAGAGAAGAAAAACTAAGTAGAATCCTCTTTTAACGTGGTGTGCTCCTCCGTCAAAAGTCCCGCAATGTGATGTTTTTGGGTCTATTTATATGTTTAGGATGAACCCTAAACGTGTAAAAGAC